>JAGGAW010017203.1:0-52394 GCA_017657375.1 Termitomyces sp. T27 | reverse complement strand
TACGCGACCAAATGTATGTAGTACGGACCCCGGTTGTTCATGCGTGGACCTCGCCGGTAATTCTACCTACCTACCTACCTAAAATTTAAAAATCCCGCTAAATTTCATTCGAACACTCACTTTCTCTTTCCCTACTTACGTTCAAAGACACAATCAGACGTAATTGAAGCATGCAGAACATAACCATCTTCAAATTAGGATATGGGATTGCAGTTTTAAACTTTTCAATTTAGTTAAGGGATCTATAGACAACGAGCTATCTAACATCCTATCAACGAAGAGCTCTTGATCTCATCAATAAAAATTGCACGGAAGGCGTGAATGGATCATAGGGCCATACACATCGTGCTTATGTCTTCGTGGGAGATTAACAACGGTGGGCTCGAGATGCCCTTTAGGCTGTGGCCCACGCTGCTTAGGCCACCCATCAGACATGCGAGAGTCAAAATGGATGAAAAACGTGACACCACGCCTCTCGCGAAGGGTAGGCGAAAGACTTTGTCTACCGTCCAGCTCAACGTCTGAGTCCGTCAAGTCCGAAGGGGACGTAGACGGGGAGGATAAAGGAGTAGGGACATGCCTTTGAGACTGCACCACCCCTTTTCGCCACTCCTCGAGCTTAGCACGATCAAAGTAGACGGAGAATGTGTCACAAGAGATATGGAGGTGGTCGTGTACACCATCTTGACCTATGAATGCTGGGGAGGATGGTGTGCAGGGGGATGATAAAGGGGCAGGAATATAGATGATGGGTGCGGCCTCGACGGGCGCCCTACGCCTGCGCGGGACGTTCATCACTGTGGGTTGCAAATGCCCTTTAGGCTGCGGTAACTCCTTTCCATCATTCCCCTCAGCAAGCATACAAGACTCGAGATGGATGAACAAAGGGACGTCGCGCCGTTCGCGATGGGTACGGGGATGGATTTGCATACCTTTCTCGTCGGCGCAGACTGCTGACTCCGCAAATGGTGTGGGGGTGATGGATGAAGGGTTGGTGGTGTGGTTTTCGAATAGGGTCATGGTTGTGTTGTGAGTGCCGATGATAGTCAGTGGTTAAGTGTGTTTGGGTTTCTGGGGCGAAATTGGCGAGAGAGGGCGTAAATTTATGCCTATTGTGGCGTATGCTGATATAATAAAGACTCCGATTCAAATTCGAAAAGCCCCTTTCTTGAAATGAGACATGGGTGCCAAGAGGGGCGAATGAGAAAGGAGTTGCGTACCCATTTTCTTGACAGAGTTCGAAACCCGACTGAAGGGAGAATCCGTCGTCAAGAATTATTTTATTGCTCCTATCGTTTGACTAAGCAATGCACTCCCCTACCTGTTCCCCCTTCGGAGCCGTAGCGGGGCTGACGGGGCTGCATCAGAGTTTATAATCCACTCATATACTATCGTATGTCACCTCCCAAAGGATGGATAACTGAGAATCGAGGTCGGGAGTGGCATCCTTGTGCGTACCCGATCCGTAAAGTTGTAGATCCTGGCTTGGTGAGAGGGTGATGGTCACTTTCTCAAAGGTTTCGCTCAGGGCTTTGTCGGTTCCGTCAGAGATATGAGTAGGGACGCATTCGGCTTCGCCTGACCAATGCAGCTTCATAATTTGAGGAAGCAGTGAGAAAGGCTGGCCAGACGTGGCAGATGTTGAGATTAGATGAGAAGGGAAAAGGTTTTCCGGGCTTGCAGGAGAAGTAACACCCTTTTCCCTGTCGACCAAGTCGAAGACATTGCGCTAACGCTGGGGGCGGAAGTCGGCCTCGGAGCCTGTGGTGCTTGCAATGGAGCCGTAGAAATGATCAGAGCCCAAGCTTGTCCCCTAAGAGACCGTTGCTTAGGGTCGTAAGATGTACACTCGAGGATTGATCACGTACATGCTTAAGGGGTCAAAGGAGAAACAGAAGACTTTCTTCCATTTTTCCATGCGATCTTCTGTACTTCGGGTGTGCTCCATGGCTCAAGCTGACCCACCCAGCAAAACTAAGTACTGGAAGAAATCAGAGAATAATCACGACGACCTCAAGTAAGCGTACCGGGTCACAAGACACTTGTTCGGCGTAAACTTCACCTTAACTAGTGGGTTTGTTCGTAAGTGGGCGGGACAGGAGCATTTCAGGATCGGTCAGTGACGCCCCACCATCGTCCCATGTCCTGGGTTACATCCGGCCCACGATCTTCCCAGTAAATTTCAGCTTATTGTAAAATATTTATCGCGGATTGACGCGAGAAGAAGGTGTGCAGCGTAGACGTACCGGAGGTGCTCATAGAGTCGACATCTTTAAAGAAAACAGAACTACAAGCTTGCGGTACGACAATAAAAGGCATAATTCCGTGTATGAAGTATTTGATTCGTAAACTAACTGCAGGGCAATGGACGACCTCCAAAGCAGTGGTGACTGGGAAGAGAAGAGCCGGCTGTCGTGATTGTACTGAGATCGAAAGGTGACGGTATTTTCGATACTGCAGTGTCGGCGATTGCGGGCGTGGCAAGGGAAGACATCTGGTAGAAGGGTAGACGATGGAAAGGTCCATGCGTCGTGATCTTTTCAGCTTGAGTAGGCATGTACCTGGAGGGATCGCTTCTCTATCAGGAAACTATATTCGTTGGCAGCAAGTTGGCGGTTACGGGATCAGCTGATCATCATTGCGCGAAAGGATCTATGTATGTGCCCTAACAGGCATGCGGAGAGGGTATGAAGAGATACCACGGTCGTAATGAGGAATCGGGATGTGATGGTTTGATTCTGCGCGCAACGGAAGCTTGAATGAGACAGGTGCAATAACGGGCAGTGTTGCAACTGTTTGGGCCCTGGGTAAACCTTGAACCTTGCGTAAAGAGGGTTCTGGAAAAACGCGAGAGTTTGAAAGCTGGCAGGAGGGGGTGACTGGCTAGATGATGCCAACAATGGCGGGATCGAAAAAGTCGATCATGTCCCGCGAACAAGAAGGGGACAACAAGAGTCGTGAAGTAATGAGATTATGACTCAGTTTACAGAGGAGATGGGGAATTGGAAGATAAAATCGTTCACCATATGGACGAGGACCGTGTAAATTGTAGTCAGGATAGAGGTAACGATGGATGAGGAAGGTGCGCAATGTGTTGTTTCAATGTCTGAGTAGGACTGGTCTCGAGTCAGAAGAGAGAAGATCGTCTGCATATGTTATACTCCCATACCTGGACTCTTTTAACAAGAGTGACAGCTCAAAGTTCCCAGCCCCATCCATCCCACAAATCTCCTCAATAGACTCTGCCGTAAGCGTGCATACCCACGGGAGAACGGCCCGAGGACTTGGCGTTGTCGATGCTGAGGAGATGATGAGTCCCTGTCATCACGTTGGGACGAACAGAGACGGTCAGCATTGGAAGCTTGGCAACAGGAGAAAAGGTGCGGAAGTGTCAGCGGGATGAGTGAAAATTGGTTCCAGACCTGACCGCGAGAGAAAACAGGCCTGGGCCAGATAAGATAAGACGATTAAGGTAATGATTGTATCAACTCCTGTTAACGTTTCGAAATCACCACTGCAGCGCCGGTTGACCCCAGGCTGTACACAGCCTTGATCCAGTTTCTCGTGCAAACCGGACTTCAACGGAAAAGGGTTCATGCTTGGGCCAAGCGGTAGCCTCACGTCCCAACATTGTTGCATTGGTGTAATCAGCTGTTCACTTCGATTGAAGAGAAGTTAGAACTTCAAACGCAACTTGCAAGATTGGATCTCCAAGACTCCATCATCTCCTGGATACGAATGATATTAGACGGCAGATTTGTGCACAAGAAATCAATATGTATGATTCTCCATTTACCCTGTGCAAGTGAAAAGATAAATAGTGATTCTCCATCTTCTGGCCATGGTCGTATTTCACGACACTAGCAAGATTGACACTAAGGCCGACTAGCTCAGTTGGTTAGAGCGTCGTGCTAATATTTCACTGAATAATTACGCGAAGGTCTTGGGTTCGATCCCCACGTTGGCCATGGAGTGGCTTTTTCCTAGCTGTCATCACACTGGTTGTTTCTCTTCATTTGGTTGTACGTTTCCACGTTTTCGCCTTCTACTTTGAGCCTGTCAAAGCTTAGGGATCATAGAATCAAGGGCCACGGTCAATTAGACTCAGGTTCAGAAGCTTTTCAATGTACTTAATTGAGATGTGTATCGACCTCATAGTGTAATTCTTCGCTCATGGAAAAACATACCATATTTGCACTTATCCCCTTTTTTCAAATCACTTATCCAATTTTGTGTCATGAGCGGCCGCAGAATCCTGGGAATGCTGTCAAATATCCAGCTGTCATTTGACTACAATGTGAAGACGTCTCCCGGCGATCCGGTTGAGTCGTCCTCGTGAATGATTCAGAAGTCCACAGGATGTCTTATCACAGAAACAATTGGGTTCTGGACGGCTCCCGAGTCATCAGTCACGAGTAGATTGATCGAGAGGGAATACACAGCACCTTTTGTACTACAGGACGATGCTCACAGCGAATCTGATGTCCCAAACAAATTATGCCCTGATTTCGACGATCTGATGATAGTGTTCATCCTTACAAAAACTCAATTCTCGAGGTAGGTCTACACCGTGCCATAGAAACTCCTTCCTCGCAGATAGAAGATGTCGACAGATACTGACTCTCGAATTATTAGACGAAGATGTCAGTAGATGCTAGCTCTTGATAAAGGCAGACAGACAGTCTTTGCCTCTTTCACCCTCGTCGTCTATGAATACCTAACAAAGAGGTAAGTTCCATCATCTAAGTACTGTGATCGATAGATTCGTGACAAGTACCTACTTCTTGCAATGCAGGTTAGATAGTTCCGGAGCGGCCGGACGAGAGCGTGAGGGCTCTATCTTGTGGTATGACTTCTACTATGCTTTCGTCATCCCATCCAACTGATCTTAGTTTACAATCGATATCTACCGCCGATCATCATAGCATAAGTCGCTCTTTGTTAATTTACTGTAGAGGCTTAATCCACTTTGGGATCTGATAGTCTGCTTCTAGTTTGTGACTTTGGATATTATTTCGTCTGTACGACCGATTCACATGAAATAGGCTTCAATGCATCGGCCTCATTGACCGTAAGCTTCTCGCCAATTGCCATTTAGTTTCCCGTTCCCAGTTGTATATATGATTCTATTTTCACTAGACATCGTCTTCAGGCTCACCATACTTTATATCCAGTGGTGATTGAGCGATGAGGGCGATATTTGGGATGACGGTAGTGGCATTCTTTGCAACTCAGGGTGAGTCCATCTAATTTTGTTGGAAAACGCTCAACTTATCTCATCGCGCGCTGCATCCACATCTCAGCCATCACAGTTCTTGTACTCATCATTTATGATGTGATCCTTCTTAAGGCACGTTCATCACTGGCACAAGCGGTAAAGCTCGTTGGGTGCCCGGTTCGAACTCAGACGGACTTCTAGCATCTCTATATACCTGCGTTCGGGCTGGACGCTGTCCTGTACATCTTCGCACTGGTGACTGATCAGAGCGCAAGCTTGCGAAAATTCCCTTAAAACCCCCTTCATTAAGAGCCTGAGGCACCCTTCTAAGTTCTCACTTGGACGTTTCTTTCACTCGTTAATTCTTACTTCCAGTCGAGGATTCTTCTATCATCCGTCGAGTTTCATGGCCATTATAGGAACTATTGGATACACTGAGATTGGTTCAGGATTGTCTCACCATCCTTCTGTACGTACACATTCTTAGCTCCGATATTCCGCTTAACCAAGATCAGTATTCCTGCAATATTCGCCAATTTCGCCTGTCTCCAAATTTATATCAGCTTTCTCCTTGCGGCCACGTCTATCACGATGTCGCGAGTTGTGCTCAGCTTTCACGACCTGGCTGAAACAATCCTAATGCACGCATCAACACCTTTCCAATGAACCCGTGTCAACTGGCGCAAAGAAAGTCACGTTGGCAAGTATCTGGTAAGTGGCAACGATCAAAGTATCATTGCTTCGAGCCCCCAGTTTTCTGTGTGACACAGCTATGCCAATAGCCGACTTATACATTGATAATATACTCCGTGCACGACATAGCTCTGACGAATGATTCATTCATGTGGCAAATATAATAGTTGCAACAACGTAGGTACTGATGAAGTATGCGCATTTAGAATAAACCCCCTAAAATCTTGATGATTCCCGATCAAATAAAATGCTTGTCCTCTTTTGCCGCTGGTGGTGGTGGATGGTGAGGCACTTAAGCGGACCAAGCTTATCAGATGCTGTCAGTATGGCGGGTAAAGTCGAAGAAGGGATGACTTCGGCGCTCGATCAGGGGAAGTAGTGAGGAGAATCTATGACTTGATTGATCTATTACACCCGACTCGGATCGTGATGAGCGAAAAGGAAATCACGTACAGCTGAAAGCCTGAGCGAAAACTGCATCTGCAGTACTTACTAGTCCAAACTACTTTCCACCCTTTGGTTAATAAATTATTCAACGGAAACTTCGAGTCATACAACTACTGTACCAGCCAAGTCAGGTTCGCTGAAGCAGGTGAGCTAGTAGCGTATCACGGTTATCTGACAATTATTTGATTTATAGTCTTTCCTTTGCAAGTCTACAGTTTCAGCTGATATACGACCCATCTTTTGTGAAGCCGTTTTTGCCATCCACTAGTACTGACAGATCATGACGAAACGTGAGGATCATTAAGAAACCGCGACAGAGGTACTTTAATGTAAAAAAACAAACGTTAGAAGTCGATCAGCAACACCTTTGCACTAGGTTAAAAAAAAACATAATTAAACCTCGCATAATTTCCGTTCTGGGAGCTTCCTTATACTCCATTTCCCGTGCGATAAGACTTGCTTTCCATACTACAAGCAACTATCATCCACCCTCCTTCTTCGTTTCGCCAGAGTTCAGGCCAAACAATGAAAGTCCATCTATATCTCCAGTGCCCTCTTCAGATCCGGTCCCACCACTTGTGCGTGTACGAGTGGACGAGCCTCTTTCCCAGCTCAGCCCTCCTGGGGAGTTAGCAATCGGTACTCCGGTATTAGCTACCCCAGTACTGGCGGTTCCATTCCCAGATAAAAAGTCCAGCCATCCGGATCCTCCTGCACCGGAAGCGCTCGTACCAGCCCCGGGATTTGCTCCTCCTGAGGATCCAGATGCTGTACGCTCGACTGGGCGCTCTTTCTCCGGTTCAGATCTGCGGTCGCGCTCCGCAGGCTGGGCCATCGGCCCGGGCTTTGTAGACGGCCAGTCTAGTCCTAGACCTGACCCAGGACTGGATGCTGTCGCAGAACGCCTTCGCCCATCATCTGCGCCACTCATGAAATGAAAATTATCCGGTCCTCTTCCACTGGCACTGGCGCTACTGCTAGCTGCAATATTTCCATAGACGGTACGTGCTCCTGTCATCCCGCTAACTGCACGATCACTGGGACCTGTAACTCTGTCACGCGATGATGCCGGAGGCAAGGATCCAAAGGCCTGCGAGCTCGAAGGTGATGCAGTGAATGGAGGATATTCTTGATAAGACGACTGCTGGGCTTGGATATGACCCTGGGACGAGAGCGACGAAGGATGTCCAGGGACACGGAATTGATTGTTGTTATACATCCCTAACGGTGTATGTGGGGATTCCATGCCTAGTCGCGGTCTTTTTGATTGCAGCGGAGAAAGCTGATGTCTATCTGTGGTGAGATGAAGGTGGCGGTTATCCTGCTCGTAGTGACGAGGTGGCATTTGTTGACTAGTTCGCTGAGGAAAACCCTGTTGTCGCTGAATCATCGAGGCCGCCGGGTTAGGGGGAAAAGAGTGAGGGCTACCCAACGAGCGTGGAGGCATGTAATCAGTCTGCTCCAAAAAATTTTTAGTATAAGAGCAATTGGTGGCGTAGAACAGAGAAAATTTACATCGAGATGTAAGCCATCACTTCTCCGCTTTGTTGATCCTCTGTTAGAAAGGGATGTCCCTCCCTCTTCGTCATCATCCTCATCTTCGATGTCGACTTCTGCCTCTTCTACTTTAGTTGCTGCTCCTGGTGCAAAGTCGGCAGGACCACGGGTATCTCTCTCCCCGTCATGCTAAAGTGGCAGATATAAGGCTCCGGTATGGACAGACAGGGAGTACATACATGAATATGGCGTTGAATGATATTTTGTACATCAGTAGAACAGTACTGAAAGAGCTTAATATGGTGGCCAGGACGTTCCTCTATTTTTCCGAAGATTTGGTTTCAAGGTCAGCATTGTTCGCTGATTACCCCTAAGCTAAGGTAACACACCGAAGACAATGACAGCAACGTCGACGGAGCATAATACCCCAAGTTCATAAGCCTTTTTGAAAAGACCATTTTTTCGCTGAAAGTGAGTGTCGCAAAAAAAGATGCAGCGGCGATACAATTGGGGCGAAGATCGAGATTTCGGTCAAAAATAGCAAGCACTGGCGGCCGAACGAGATGATGATTTACCTTGAGGAAAGTTACAGAACGATTTCGTTCATGCTATATACGAAGGTATTAGTCAACCAAACCATCCATAAGAGAGATCGAGGTTAATTAAATAGTCCGAAAAGGCACAAATCGCGGAGGTCTTATAAGTGTCAAACGAGAAGTACTCACTGTGATCGGTTGAATTTCTATCTTTCTCCTGCCCATAGTGTAACTAGAGAGAAGTAGTGCGAATGAGCGCGTGAAAGATGGCTGATTCTGTGTTCGAGGATTCGACCAAGTCCGGTCTTTTTGCTTTCCAACCAACGTCGCGGCATGACACTGCCGATGCCAATAACAAGGCCAAATGGCGCCGGATTGGATCATCATCTCTTGGCTATCGTTCTAACACCATCCAAACATGGGCGAATTTTCTCAAGCTTTACCCGCATCTGAGCTGTTGAGATCTAGTTTCGGAGAGCCACCCCATCTCGGCAAAATTCCCACTCCATCGAAATTCCTCACGCCTTTCTCCCCTTTTCTGTTCGCCCAACCAGCCTGATAGAATATGGGACTTCGTGGGCGACCTACTTCATCATCCCACCTGAGCTCATTTGACTTTTACAATTGACCCAATATAACCTGGAACGGCCTCTTCCGAGGGCTACATTGTTCTCGAAGACTTAATCGATCCGGACACCTCGGTATTCCCAGACGATAAGACATCATCTGATATCATTTTACCAGCATTGTAAAGACCATGTCCGCTATCGAGCTGAGTCTCATTTCGAGCCTCTATATGGACTTAAGTCCATTATTGGAAAGTCAAAAATCCCATTGCGGATTTTGCGCCTCACCACCTGTAACATCTCTTCGCAAACTTTGCATCCTGCTTCATCTGTCTTCAGAGAGTCGTCATCTTTCACTGGATTTCAACATAACAGAACGAATTTTATCACCTTCTAATCATTACTGCTGCGGCTGAAAAGAGCCACTATGATACTTTTGTAGGAACCTCCCTTGAACGTCGAGTTTCTCCTTATGGTCTGCGGGACACAAGAACGAACATACTGATGAGCGGCATTTTTTTCTTTCTTGTCCAATGCCATCAGCAACCAAACAAGTATAACGATAGTCGCGTTTCAACTTGTAATTCCGTCGATGATGAAAGGGGGGTCACACTCGGTTGTTACACATTGAAAGCGGCGACTATTTGGCGCCTCAATATCGCCACTGTTGAAGTGTCCTGGATGTATTACTTCAAAAAATTTAATTCAGCTTGGTTGGTAGATATGTCAATTACGGGTGCTGCAACTGGCACCTCATAGGTCTCTTCTAGCTTCACCTGCGTATTTGTCTATTGCTGAATGATAGGTTCTTTGTTGGTTCATAGCCAATCGGTACAGTCATCGAGGCCATCGATTCTGGTGAAAATCTTTGTTCATACGTATTTCCAACATCCAGCACGATGAAATACTTGAATCTGGGTCGCAGTCCTTGAGAACTGGCCAACGTGAGGTGATCTTCTCATGGTTCCCCTCGAGTTTTTACACTAAAAATTACACTAAAAAGACCGTACAATGTCTCTGCGGTTCTTTCATTAGTATGGAAAATGCGGCCGACATGACCGGAGAATAAAAGCGGCACTTGTTGACACATATGATGGCCATTGATTGGTGCCACAAAGTGCATCATATCCCTGGTTGGTCGGCATATTTGAGATCACCTCGTGAGGCCACTATGGGAGGAGAATAAATGACATTGATCGCTGGATTATAGAGTTTATGTATGGGTGAAACAACAGCAGTCAAGAACCATATTTCGTGTGGGAGTGACATCCTAAAATAAATCCACCTTTCCTCTTGGACCTACGAACTTTGTCTGGTTACGAAATGTCCTCATTTATCTGAGGAATTTATCTTATATCTGGTAATAAAGTGAGATTAGGCCTATTTCGATATCTTGAATCAATTACCCAAGGATGACATCCATGTCACAGTAATACTGTATAGTTTACAATTTGCATTCATCTTCAAAACCGTCACGACTGGTTCAAGATCACAGAAGCGCTCACTTCAAATATCTGGGGCGACTTCCAGTGACTTCGTCTTCGGCTATCTCCAGCGGGCTGAGGTCCATTGGGGATGAATTGGAACGACTTTGGGTTACATCAGATCGGAAGGGGAAATCAGTCTTTCGAATTGAGAGATAAGAAGAACATGTTCCTTCTCCTGTACTTATATGATGATCATGCATGTTAGGGAGATCAAGTATCCTATTGGCTTGGATGGATCCGCACTGCCTTGGTGCGGCGTATCGCTGGTGGCCATTGTCTCCGTCGACCTTTCGGTAGCTATTATCAAAGAAGTTCAGAAGACAGAGAGGCCGTGCTTCATCCTGTGATGAGTGTTTAGTTTGATTCAGCGGGACAGGAAGAATTCACCAGAGTTTCTACGACCTTTAATCGATACATCTAGTTATCACACCACCTGACGATCGAACTATACAAAGGCTAAGAACACGAGAAAATGATGCAAGAACATAATTAGCCATTGTACTGCGCTGCGGTGGTAATATCCGATATGACCGCGATGGGCGTCTGTCTGCTGCACGTTGGTGGTGTACAGCGCATGATAAACGTAATCTCACCCTCTAGAGTGGAAACCCATGGGAATATAGAACAGGAAAAGAAAAACGGAAGAGGATTAGACGCCATCGATACTATTGCCTTATCCTACGTATTTCAGATGAACTAGCAGCGGTGGATCGTCGTATCCCGGAAGAGGCTGCACAGTTCGCCTGCATTTCCCCTCGCATCTCAGACCCAGGCACATTATAATGAATCCATAGTGGATAGGTCATCAGGAAAACTGGGAGGGACAGAGCAGACAGGGGCCCTACTCAAACCCAGACTGCAAGGATTAGGCCCAACCACAGGAGAACGACATACGCGATGGTTGTTGGCCAATAGCGGTACACTGTTAACAATCACTGTCATCGGAAGGCTAATCAAAAACCTCGAAAACGAAAATGAATGATTACCTAGTCTAATATTTCCTGCTTTCTTCGTACATGAACACCTATGAAATGAGCTACGTGTGTTACCACAATCACCTGGTTTTTAAGTTGTATGATAGATAGGAGATAAGGAAGCCTACCGTGTTGGCTAAGGCCGCAGCCCAGAGTCCCACCAATATGAACAACGCAACCTTATTCGTGCCAGATTATACTATTTGGGATACTTGCATATGATGTTGGTATCACGAATCTTCACAGCATTATTGATGTACTATCCAACATAGCTCTGGATATCTTCGTATTTTGAGAGCGAATGTCGCGGTACACTGTACAGAATTCCAAAATTGTACATCTTTCGCACTTCTGCAAGAAGACATACGTTCATCGCGAGCTGTGGCACACTTCTGAATCTATACCTGGTCAACAAAACTAATTCACTTGATTTGGCACAAAAGAAACACAGAAAAAAATAATAGAGACTCTCTTACTCGTTGGCGTCTCACCCCTTCCGACTGTATAAATCTCAGAGCCCCGAAATGTCCCCCACCGCGTTTTCGTCAAGGCTCCATAGGAAGGATTGATGTGGCCAAGGAAAGGGAAGGAAAGAGCGAGTAACTAACGAAAGCTCCGGCTTCTTGTTGAAAGCAAGTCCGATTTGTAAGTCCAATTTACGAGCCGAATCTATGGAGTTGGTGAGAATGGTGGGCGAGAGACGAGTGATGGTGGCATCTACATTACCTACCAAGGTTAGTAAGCACATCAATATACGGCAAAACACCGGACTCAAGATTGGCTCGACACCCAGCAACAGGGCTCGGAAGGAATCATGAGCTGGATACTACTACGTTGTTGCGCTCAACTCCAGAGCTTCGTGTAATACCAGAGAAATAAGAGGTACATGGTAGGTGGTATATACGAATAATGGAATGAAATCAATCCGGATACATGATGGGGCAGGTTAGTTGCATAGCTAAAAGATGATGCACAGAAACGAAACGTATACCCGAGGTCGGGTAGACCGAGGCGACCGCGGTTATCCGAACGCGGCGGATCCCTGTCCATCCGGATTCTGCAACGAGGCCATAGCAGGCTCTTCTGGTGGAGGGGGTGCCACATCAGCCTGGGGTCGAGGCTCCGTGATAACCACAAGTTCGGTAGCCGTATGGGACTGGTAGGTACCTACACTCTGCATCTGCATGTGTACTTGAGCCGCCTTGCCCGGCGGTCTACCCTCGACGCGCCTGACAAATTCACCCCAACAAGCGCGCTCATCCGTTCCCATCCTCTCGAACTGTTCCCTCAGCGGACCGGCAGCTTTGCGCCACACGCCGCGGTGGCGACAAACCGTGCTCTTCACATATCGGCTCCCGAAGACGCGCTCAAATGCTGCACGCTGAGTCATGCCCCCAGTACCTGCACCGCGGCCACCTCCATCGCGTACAAGCGCGTCCATCATGCGAAATCCGTTAGTCAGTTCGGACACGGTATAATCATTCGGCCAACGCTTAAGAGGAGGATGAGGGTGATATGGGATGGGAGGTAGGGATACGGATGTTGACGGGGTTTGAGGTTCGGCCTGGCTTGAAATGCTAGGAGATAGTGGCGGATCAGGCGTCGGAGAAGAAGCCTGAATGGGAGCGGGAGCTGAACGTGGGGCTGGAGGGGTATGAGGGTGTGCAGCAGTGGGTACAGCAGACGTAGCCGGTGCTGGAGCCGAAGTAGGATAAAGCATCTGAGAAGGGTATTGGGGGTATGAGCCGTTCACGTAGATTACACTAGGAGCCTCTGAATTTGATGCTATCGTAGACGGAGTAGCAACGTGAGATGGGTAGTAGTGATTTGGTATATGAAACTTCTGAATAGATTCGGATGGAGAGTCATCGGGAGCGGCACGCTTGCGCAGTACCGGCGCCGGAGCTGCAGAGGATTGCCCATTTTGTGATACTGAAGTAGCCTGGTACAATGCCGGCGCCTGCGTCGCCACTTCCTGAGGGAGACCAGGGCAATCGTGCTCGCTCAAACCATCAAGAAGGCTCCTCCGCGTTTTATATAGAAGGCGTTGTTGTGTCGTCACTCGACGCACCGAACCCATTGTATGTTGCTCCCAAGTCCCAGAATGGGGATTATAGGTATCAATGAACGATCCAGCCATCAAGGCCAAATCTTTAACAAGCATTTCAAGCTGTAGGAACTGGAAGTATGGGAATGTAGGGTTCATGTAATGCAATCGGATAGGCTCTGTCCCAGCCCGATACCAGACCACGATCGTGATAGATCGATTGTAATCCTCCAGTTGGCGTTGCATATCTCGATCTAGGGATGAACTCATTTCGTTCGTGTTCGAAGCTTTAGCTTTTCCATCGGATGTGATGGTCTCCGTCGAAATGTTAGGACTCTTTGAAGTTGTTGAAGGCGTCCGCTTCATCGGCTCGGGGGCGCTCTTAAGCGCGCCCTGTAGAGAATTGGGACCAGATGGTACATTATGTGCAGATATGATAGGTGTCCCGTTAATTGGGTTCGCGTAGCCGTTCATCTGTGTCGATAATCTTTTTTCTGTAGTTTCAGCATGGTAATGACATGGAATACAGGGGGAAAGAGCACCTCTACAGTCCGGGGCGAGGTCTCTTGTACTCGAGTACCTGGTGCCGGTGTCCACGGACGGAGGTGGCAACCTGTGGCGGCAAATGCCGGAGGTCTCGCCACGTGTTTACAGATTCAACTCTTTCGGAATTTTCCGATTTTAGAAAACGGCATTTGGTTCACGAGACCACTTTCAAACCTGTTGATCAAGATTCGAAACGAAATTCTCACTGTTCTGAAAAAAGACGCTCATTCTGTTCATATCCCACTGCCAAGACGAAAACTCATCGTAGCCTCAAGAGACTTGAATCTCGTTGTAGGACGGACGTTCCTTCTATCGACGAACACTATAGCAATGGGTGTTGTACATGTCATGATGGATTACTCAATAACCAATGCATTAGAGAGGCTACGACGAACCATTTGAGAAGAAGCTTTAACCTCGAGATAGATCGAGCATCAAGTCTGTGCGCCAAAGGTCGCCCGAAATTAGCGAGTCGTCTAGCACGATTTCTGAGGGTGCAGGGCGTCATTACACTGCACGTTGTCATCACTCCGTGCACTAGGCAAACACTCGAGTATAAACAGGTAGCATCGTACACCTGCCTCCGAGATGGTGCCGGCGCAAACACTGGATCGTATGGAGGTAATAGTTTCTGGCCTTCGTGATCATAGTAGGGGCACACCGTATAAAGAGGCATCGGTATCTATTGATGCTGTACTTGGTTGGATGATAACTTCAGGAAGACAGAAACAATGTGGCTTACTATCAGAGATTCGTCCGCGTCCTGTCACGGTAAGAGTATTAGCATCCAAAACCGGCCACGAACTCGAAATTCCGACGGGCTCATTACTTATACTCTGGGACAACGAGAACAAATTTGCAAAGAGTCAAAAGTCTTTCCACACCAAGTTTGGCCCAAAACCGAAGGAACAAGCCAAGATCCAAAGAACTAGCTGATTCTGGCGGAAGTCTGTCAAAGACCCTAGTTGTTCAAGTAACACTCATGTTCGACTTGGTGACCAATTTTGAAAAATGTCTAGAAGGTTTAAGCACACGATTGAATAACTTGTGAGTTGTTTCCTACCGGTGTTTGAGGACACCAAAAAACTAAGCAACCAGTTTTGCTAATTCCTTCAGCCATCTGGTAGCAGTGGTCAAATAGGGTTTCGAAGCAGATCAACAAACTTCAACACCTCTCTCTGGCAAGCTTTAATTTTTCGTCATCATTCTGATCCCACAGGAGTCGGATAGTTCTTGAAAAACTCGCGAACTTGAATACGAGAGAAGAAAGTCCTGAGACTTTTTCCGCATGTCAGGGGCGTTGCTCAATAGCCTGTGTGGTTCGGAAGGTCCTGTCAAACCAGGATAAATATGGCATTAAAATTTATTAATTTCTAGAACATTCGAGCAAAAAATCCGCCTTTGCTACGGTGCATTGACTGCTGCTTTTCAAACGCAATCATACACGAAGAGAAAGCTCTCGGAGTTTCTTTGACAGAAAAAAACTGCCGCTAAAACTTGCACACAACGACCCGTGTCCGACTGGGAGACGCCACAATGGACGACGCTGGCAGAGATCTGAAGCTGTGTCAGTTCCAAGTCAGCTCGTATTCTACATTGTACGCGAGGTGTTTTGGATGCTTCGTCGTTGAAAATTCATGAATGATGCTAATATGAGCCTAGAGTGCAGCAGGACTAGGTGCCGAAACGAAAGAAGATCAACCACCAAGTGCTCGTGGCCGCCCTCGCCGTATGATTTGAGGGAAGAGATAGATCGCAGAGGCGGTAGGGCCTGCGACTCTCTAATTTGAACTGTCTGAATTTTCCGTGGCCTCACTCACGTATCAGTGTTCTGCCTGGCTGTGGAGTGTCTATAAGTCAATTAACGAGGAAGCATTTCTCTGGTGTATATCCTCACCGGAGACTCGGAATATCGGTTTCCACCTAATCTAAACACTAAGGGAGTGAGTCTACTGCCTTGTCTAACTACTTTTACTTGGACTAAAGTGGGCTTGACGTAGGCTTTCGAATGTTTACAGTCGAATTTCATGGAGAAGATAGACTCACATCCTATTAATGTTTCGTACGCTCCACCAGCAAAGAATCATCGAAGAAAGTATTCATTAGACTAGTTGGTTAGACCAATAATACACTATTGAACCTGGCGAGGGTTACAATTCGTGTTTGCGAGGGTTACAATTCGTGTTTGCAAAAATGTACCGGTTGCACAATATCTACAGTACTCGTTAGCTCCGTCAGTATGTCTCGACCGCCATTGACCTACGGATTCTCGATTGTCCTTTTAACATCCCGATCTAGGCCACGTTTCCATGCCGAAAAAGAGTATAGAAGTGCTACGGGGATCACGTTATAGAATTTGAAATCATGATGCAGAATTTCATCCTGCAAATTTTTCGGCTCAGATTCAATCCCACATGTTATAAGACCGTGCACCTCAAACTCCATCTGAACCGAGCCATCCCACCTTTTCTTTCGGTAGAACAGTGCAATCAATATGCTCTCAGGACTTCGCTCTCATCCTCCTGGTTTTACTACTCGAAGTATTCATCGTTGCCACCCATACACGAGGACTGAAAAGCCTAATCAAGATGACGTTGTGGTTTGTCCCTCCATGTTGTTATCTCATACTAGCACTCTTATCTACATCGTAAGAACACTCAAGAAGATAATTACATTGCACTCCGGATTTATGCCCTCTTTACTATGCTCCCTGCCCCACATGTATGCCATTCTTCATTGTCCTTGTGACTAGAATTTTGAACCATCTTAGATGCACGGATGGCGTCCAGCTCCTCTACAAGCTGAGGGTCCTGCGCCTGGAGTTCCTCAGGACAAAGATTTTAACAATGAGAAACGACGACGACATAAACTGCGCCGCATGGCACGAAGCCTGATCGTCAGTTTGAATGATTCTTCACTGAATTTTGTCCTTACAACCTTATAGCCAGAGTTTGCGACGATCATGAGAGAGGCTTCGAATAGCCAAGGATACTGAACGCTTGATTCAGCTCCTGGTACTACCAATATTTGTCACAAGTTATTGTTCTATTAGCCTGCTATCGCTTTCAATCCTGTAAATGCTGTATATCACTGAATCCTTGTCCATAAATTCTATAGAGCACTTCTTAGTTCCACCGATGGACTACTACTTACTGATTTTGTTCCGATGTCTTGATACTATTTGTAGATTCAGGAGGAAATATATAACATCCTGATGCTGAAGATAGCGTCGAAGGTCATTAGGACATACGTCACATCGCGGGATTTCTTCTATCGGTTATCTTCTTTCTTGATTGGGACTGCTTCGCACTTGCCAGAGGAAAAAACGACACGCCTCGTTGCCAGCCATTAGCTACACTGCCGAGAATGCACGTTAGCTGAGTTAAAAGCGACTGGTAGCATCATGCCTCAGTTGATTTCGATTCCTAATCACTAACATATCGGAGCGGAAGCATTACTCGCTGGCGGCAACTACATCCTCCTGTTGTGATGCTTGATCCTATATGGTCTCTGTGAAGCATACTTACCCGTGAAAAGACACAATTTGACAGGATTCATCTTCATTCAACGTTATTGAACCATCATTTGATTTTCTCTGTCCCTCTGCTGGTCAGAACATATGTAGATTCCGGATTGACCCTGAATACCTTATGACCGGACTGACGTTGAGCATTTCTCCGATCTTGATAATTAACCTCGCCGCAGTCAGATGTGGCTGTGGCGCCGTCAACCTTGGGATAGACCACGTAATCAAACCTCTTTTGATACATGGATTGGCCCAGAAGATAGAGAGACCATCCTGGAGTCTTGGGCAAGTGTTACCCACCACCGTCGTCAGCCGCGACTATTTGAATTTTGACGGGATGGGTCCAGTGGAGGCGCATATCGACGATCTGTGGGTAGAGGGTTTCGTATGCCTTGATTCGGGTGCATCGTAATTCAAGAACACAATTTAGTTGAGTAGCTAGTGCAATCAGTACCACCCGTAATGAAAAGCTTGATATGTGATGAGGATATCACTTACATATCGAGAAGATTGACCTGCAGGAGATCAAGTCCGGTCGTCTTGCACCTCTTTTGAAGAGACAATGCACTGGTAAGTTTTCATTGGCCGTAAGTCGATCGATTTACCACACCACCATCCGAAGGGTTCCTAGATCGAGACCACCCCGTGAAATTGTTGTTTATTTTGCTCCGATAATGTGATCATTAGAGATAAACATACTTCTCATTCTGCCCCTCACTACTCCCAAACCAACTTCCCGCTCTCCGACACAACAGCCTTCATACCCCCACTGACTTTCTTTCCTCGTCCTTTCGCCTGCTCCTTCATCCTCTCGTTTTCCAACTCGCGCTGATGCCTCGCCAGTGTCGCGCGCCTTTCCTGCTCCGCCTCTTCTTTCATCGTCTTTTGTGCCTCTCGGCGCGCGGCGTTCTGTCGCTGGCGTTTGGTGAGCGTTTCCGGGACTTTCTTCGGCTGGATTTGCGACTGGGATGGGGAGGATTCAGAGGTCGAGGGGCGGCTTGTGCCTAGAAGATTAGGGAAGTAATTAGCGATCGTGCGAAAAGAAATGATGATCGAGAAGGTTACAAAAAGAGAAGGGAGGATAGGTAAAAGAAAATGGAAAAAAGATACGTACGAGATCGTCGGCTCTTGACAACATCCCATCCCGCATTGTCGTCCTCCCCATCAACATCCGCATCGTGGGCTTCCTCGTAGTCACCCCACGAGAAGCCCAATGCAGGTTGCTCATCATCCCGTGGCTGCACGCGCATCACGCGTGCAAGGGTTGGGTGGTCCGCCGTTTCAAGCATACTATGGTCAATCGTCTGTCATTCAGCGTACCACCGAGTCAGAGCAGGGAATGAACGTACCTTTCAACACCGGTTTTCCTAGGCTTAGGAAGCATTCTCTCCGCTAGCGGGCGACGCTGTTCAGGGTTAGACGAGCGTGTGTAAAAGTGATCGTCGTCATCCACATCAGCCTCCGCGTCCACGTCCATGCGTTCAGCGACGGGAGACGAGGTCCCAGTCGCAGGATCCGCTTCGCTCGCACTGGTGGTAGTGACGTCCACAGAACGTCCGGATTTGTTGCGGCGCGATTCTACACGGGTCCAGGAGCCGTCCGTGTCAATGGAGACGGACGACTGGATCTTGTTCAACTGTCGAGTGGTCACTTCAGGAGACGAAGTAGCACTTGTAGTGGGCGGGGTCGTCTGTTTCTTTTTGTTTTTGGTACTCGGTTTGTCGTTGTCAGGGGATGGGGTCGAACTAGATGCCTTGGTCTCTGGTGTTTGAGATGGTCTCGCGCTATCCGGCTGCTTCAACGTCGCAGAACTTGCTATTTTGCTCTTTTTCTTTTTCTTCGATTTGGTCGATTTCGGAGCATCTGACATCGCGGCTTCTGGTTCCGGTGTCGTAGTCACGTCAAGTCCACCTGGAATGACTTGGGGGAACGGTACCACTATCGGTGCGGGCGGTGATGGAGCTGAAGGCTCGGAAAGAGATGTCGGTTGCTCAGTAGTCTTTTTCTTCTTCTTCCCTTTCTTCCCGCTTGCTTCTGTGCTAGTAGACGTGTTGGGAGTCGTGCCCGATGGTCCAAATTGGCTGTAGCCAAAGCCAACGGCGCCGGCGACAACAGCGACAGTGATAGCAGCCTCTGGAGATAAAATACTTTGAGAAGAACCCATCGAAAGCACGATAGATAGGTGATAGAGAACGACGACGGTATTGAATTCGAGGAAAGTGGTGGGAGTTGTCTGACCGACTTCTGACGTGGAGTTCACACGTGTTCTGTGCCTGGTTCAGACGCGTACACACAGACAAACAACGCGCACTCAGGCTCAATTCAGACTCAAACCTCGACATATAAGGATACGCACTCGATTTCTTTGGAATCAGCATCACTTTGTAGCTTCACTATGTTTTCAATCACTCTTGTTCTTTGTTCTCCAGAAGTTGTTGTTACTTCTTTGTCAGATAATTGTCAATGACCTTACATCTCTTGTAACTTAGAATTTCGCTCGACAGGCGCGATACATAAACACAAACATAAGACATAGAAAGGGAGCCTTGAAGAAAGGGTTACTTATCAAAAATGCCGAACACGAGGAAAGAAGGGCGATTGAAGGGGAGGAAATGAGCAAAGTGGAAGCGCTTCTAGAAAGTAGCAATGATGATAGGGAAAGTGATGGGGAAACAGGAAAACGGGAAAACGGGTAAGGCGAGTGTCAAGTTGGAAGATGGGAGTGAAGTATTGTATGAGTACATAATCATTAACGCCTTCTGGTCCTATGGACATGGCTGAATAAGATATACTGATGGCGCAGTCTGTGTAACCTATGGTTCCAGTCAATTCAAATGCATCAAATCAAAAGAAAATAGTCTCAACATAAGTCACGTCGTCCATCCCAGCTCAGTGCTGAGGTCAAAGTGATAAGATATAAAGCCGATCCTAATGTCCACATCAGAAGGACATATGTCCTGGTCAGCATGAAGATTGTCGTGGACTCGTCGGCACAACTCTCGTCCTCGTTCCTCTGTGCCACACACAAATAACCAGACATTTCTCACCGATATACCGTGACATGACAATGATAGTTGAGCAAATGCATCAGCTGGTTGTGTGATATCTCTCATCTCGGGGTGGAGAAATAGTACCAAAACAAGTGTGTTCAGATGAGGAAGTGGAAGCAAATTTTCACGAAGTTCGGTCCACAGCTCCCAATCGTCGTCAGTTGAATCTTCTGGCCTCACAGTCTGTATAGGCAAGCGCTCTAGTGAATGGCAGCGCGATAGAAGGTGCACGAGACTCCGAATACAATCCGTCGAGAGCTCAGTCAACACCGGAGAGGTCAAAGGGACAGGAGTACAAGGAAAGAGATTTACCCCCACCCTGTACATATGTTTTCAGCGCCGGTAACCTGACGCCACGAAAGATTGACGGTTCAAGGCGGTCGACGCCCCAAAAATCTATCTTGAGAAACACAAGGTGGGCAAGTGTAGTTGGCGATGACGCGAATGGAGCACTGTCTTGCTATGCAAATGCAAATACACAGACGGAGCACCATCGAATATGTACCAAAATGCTAAAGATTTTGCGGAATTCACTAGAGAATACGGTCGCGGTAGTTTCAAACCGTGTGAGCTAGCTCCACTGCCATGGGAGAAGACTATGAAAGAAGATATCCGCACGATTTGATTTGAAAGTGATCGGATGAAGTAAGGGCGCATTACTGAATGCGGTCACCGGACCAAACCGTTCGTATGATAATTCCAAAGTTAACTGTTTCAGAACAGGGAATGAATCAGCGGGCAGGGTTAAGATCGCCGCCAAAACATTCTCCATCGACCGCCAATGCGACAAACTAAGCTCTGTGATACATGAAGATATCCGCGTAGCTCCAACAGCGGATAGAAGATGAGGATACTTGGGATTGCCCTTCCTCCAGGAATCAACACCATGGAGAATGAAAGTCGATGGTCGACTCCCACCCCTGTCGAACCATATCTCAGGAAATCTTCCATAATCGTCTGGTTGGAATGGGCGGGGAGGTAGGCATATACGCGAAAAGTCTACGAACAGCGTGCTCCAGAGATGAGGCGTGTTCAGAGCGGTGATTCTCCAGTACGAATACACATGAGACAATCCAAGGGGAGAGCTGCCAGTCACGGAAATTGCCTGCTTGTAACTGAGAATTTCTGCGGGATCCGAGTAACAGCATGATGCGAAGAGTACCCTGGTCGAAGATTTGATGATAACTCATAATTTGATCTCCTCTTGATCTCCTCAGCCGTTTCGAAAATCACACTGAGCAATCTGTCGAAAGGGGAGCACGTGGAGAGAGCGAGCAGAAACCTTGTCCATTGTCAATGAGACCGTCCAATATCTCGGTGACCGCCGGCGAGCTCTCTACGTTCCTTCTGCGTTCACCACTGAGTGAACGGTGACACCACGTTTTGCTTACCCTGTTCTATCTTCCCATTGCGCATACCGATCCATTCCCGTCATGTCCCCTTACTCTCGGAGCTTCCAAGCTCAATCCAAGCTTCAAGTACTGAGTCACGGCTGTGAACACATCGGTCGACTTCACACATCGTCCCTCGTCCGCGTTCACCCTGGTCCCATGTCTTTCTTCTTCCTTGCTGACCACAAGGTACCAGGGACAGTCACCCAATCATATCCGCTTGCCGCGTGATGTGGCCGGGGAAAGTTCCGAACCTAGAACCCAGTAAATAGCTCGCAATCTCTTTAACAGACATGCAGCACTATTGCGCACTGGCTGTAACTCACAAGATAGTACTTACTTTCAGGGACACTCTTTGCCGTATCATCGTCATTAAAAGCGTTCGAATCCTGGAGTCTAAAATCTCATATCCTCTGAGGTCCAATCGGTCTCGTTAAGCGCCTATTTCATGCCCGGTGGTGCTGGACTGGCTTTTCACACTCCACAATATGATACTTCTGCTCATTTCTGTCCGGAAGTGCCCGTTTCTTCTCACTTCGTTCTACATATAAGTACCAATGCACGACCGAGTCCTAACCTGCCTTCTGGCCTCCTGGCGCTTAACTGAAGAACATCGTATTTCTTGGTGAGGAAGGCGTCATTTCTATGTCACGCCTCCATATAACAACTGTACAGCGTTGATAGGACATGGCACAATTTGCCCTGTGCGACAACGAGACATCTATGAAGGCAGCTCTGTCGGCGTTGAGCAAGTCCACTATACTCGCTTTCGATAGCGAAGGGCAAGATCTAGGCCAAGTGGGCGGAAAACTATCTTTCCTTACTCTTCGCCCTATCATCCCAGGGGTATCTACTCAGGTCTATCTTTTCGACGCAGTGAAGATTGGTAGAGAGGAGTTGGGTCCTGTCTTTAGCATCCTTGAAGATGACCATGTCCAAAAAGTCGTCTTCGATGGTCGAATGGATTATAGCTGCCTATTTCATGACTATGGCGTTCGCCTACGAAACGTCGTGGACTTGCAGCTGGTGGATATCAAATCTCGAGCCATGCGTGGCGAAACATTCGAAGGACAAATGAACCGATTCAAGAGATCTCAAGTTGGGCAAGCACAGGAGCAGCGCCCACATTATGAGAAGTTGCACAAGCTCTCTGGGCTCAATCAATGTGCCAAGGAGCATGGGGTGATGTCAGAGGAAGATAAGGCACCTTGTGAGTGTCCTTTTGTGTCTCTCTTTTCTTTCTTTCCTTCACAATCTAATTGTGATATGCAGGGGTCAATCACTACTCATGGATGACACGCCCCGCCACTCAAGCCAACCTCCAGTATGCTGCTCATGATGTTGAACTCATTCAAAAGGTTTATGAAAAGTTCACTTCGTCCGGATATATTTGTTCTGGACTCGATGAGGATAGCTTTCGCTATGTTACGATTTGGGAAGATGGACGTCCCCAGAAATTTGATGGCGCTCGCAATCATTCGATCTTGCCATTGAACATCCTCGACCACGATAGTACTTATATGAAACGAAATTGCGCGGGTTGTAAGCGAGTATTACCATCCACATGCTTTTCCAAGAATCAATGGAGGAGCTCAAGTGGCAAGTGTCTTGTCTGCACGTTAGCGCTGAGGTCACTGAGGAGCAACTGGAGAGACTTCGAGTACGATGGCGGCGATTTTGACGACGAGATTGGCGATGATTGTGACTGGATTGACTAATTCTAACGACTGAATCGTGTACGAATCCGTATGATTTACAGGCCTTTGCTATCTATGTAGTTCTTGCTTCGGTCTACGAAGTGAAGAGTGTCAATCACGACGGCTACTTCACTGAAACCCCATCTTTCCACCTTCCCTTTCCCATCACTCTTGACAACTTTAAGGGTATGGGTATACTTATGCAGTAAGGAATACAGGGCCAGTATACATGGTTGTAGTAGCTGTCGTTTTTTCTGAGACCCAATCTTCATCGACCCAAACGCCGCTGCCCTGGGATGGCCACATCAAAATTACACCTCGTGTCACTCTTCAGCAATGAGTCTTCATAACCAAGCGCCATGCGTCAGCTATCACTGTTCTTGATATAGCCATGAAACATTGGTTTTTGAAGAAAAGAATGCAAGTAAGGAGGCAGCAGATGCAAGATAAGTAAGATAAAAGGTGACATAAGTGGGAAGGCCCAGACAGATAGACTATTCACATCCACCATAGATCTCCAACTACCACTCTATCATCTCCCATTCAGAATAACTGGGAGAAAATAGTCTAGCATCTTTCAGTCATTTGTTCATTGATATATACTTTACATGTTGAATCAATGGGTTAGTGAAGCTGCCAGCATGTATTAGCATGTATTATCATGTAAGTTTGTGATCAACGATGATGACATCAAAGAGACCAGTGGACCCTATATGTTAAATTTTATTTTTGACCCCCCCAAAAGCGTAATCATGTGTTCGTTACTACTTTTCTGCCAGACCCTTTTCCTTTTGTAGGGGACTTGACTGTGATGAGCTTGAGTGGCTGAACATTGTAGTTTGTTATATGGGGAAATGGGCGGAACATACGTACATATGTTTCTTTTCTCACACGTTTTTAAGTATCAATTCACTTCAGCGTTTCCTTCAAGCGCTTCTTTGCATACAGTTTGATTGCGATCTAGTATTTTCATTGAGTTACTGCTTAAACATATCCTTTAGATAAATCTTGTCTGGGACATGGACCAGCTGTTTGCTTTTCAAATAATCTGGCCCCCAAGTTTCTCTTATGCAGTCAGGAGATATCGCGTGGACGAGTCTTGGACTTCATGTCCCCGCAGGACTCTTTATATTTATCTTTGAGAATTTGATAAAGGACTCTGGACTAGAATCTGAAAATTGACACCTCTTTCTTCATCTTAGCAACGTTGCTTAGAGTACCAAGCTCTGTTCTTGAGCAGACGTCAAACCGCGCAAGGTTGAAGGTCAGAGTCCTCAATCAGAAGCATATATGTTGTATTTTGCGGAATCATCCGGATCTTTTAGGAGGAGAAAATTTCGTACAAAGAAAAAGAGAGCAGCTGACGATTTTTTTTTGGTACAGAAAGAGGATCAGCGTATAAGTGAAGGATATGATATCTATATTAAACGACAAGCAGCAATAACAAGATAGGCCGTCAAGAGGAGGTAGGGTAGAAACAAGCCATCAAAGCACTAAAAATCCTTATTGACTGTCATCGGTCATGTCAATAGGTACGAACATGCGTCCTTTTCGTTGCGACTTGATGGGAAGTGGCAATCCGTTGTGACTAGGCGACATTGGGATTCCATCATTCGAAGGAGTTACTCCCACCCGCGGCGGGCACACCACCGTCTCCTTTTCCTTTCCCTTATTGACCCCGCTACTATCTACACCGTCCTCCTGCCTCAATGCCAGCGACGGGGAGTTGGAATCACGAACTTTGATGTGGAGGGCACCCTGCTGGGAATCAGAATCATGTTCAATGGCAAGAAGATAAGTAAAGCAGTTGGACCCTGACGTACCGCATGTACAAATGAAACAGGTCGATTAACCTGTGGACTCTCATCCCGTGCATAACCCGTAAGATCGATAGGGTGCGACGAAGAAGACTCGGCAACGACGCCGTTCGCCACGATCAGGCTGCTGTTCACATCAGTCGTCTCCACTACCTCGCCGGTCTCTCGCTCCCTCGTACTCCGTCCCTCAAGAGTCTGAACCTGCCTCCTCAACCCCTCAATCTCATCACGCATCTTGCCAACCTCGCGCTGATGCTCCTCCTTCAACGATCGAATCTCTCCAAGAACATCCTCCAACTTCACCGATCTACTCCCACCCCGTTCTCCCTGCGCATCATCGGAACGCGAAAAGCCTGTGTCAGCAGACACCGACCCCGATCCAGACGCTACAGAGGACCTCTCCCTCCTCCTTTCCCTCCTACTCCCCCCACTTTCCCTCACAGAGCCACTCGCACTGAGCACATCCGCAAGCTTCGTCATCGTATCCTGTACAATCGACACAATCCTCGTAGCAACCGGGCTCCCATCCACTTCTGCACCCTCCGGGTCAATATCAGGAAGCACAGGACTATGCATCTCGCTCAACGAACCCCCATTCACACTGCTCCTTCCCGAGGGACGGTACGACGCCGATGCAGAAGGCGGGAAGTAGGGCGGATAGTCGTTGTACGGAGTCTGAGGATAATACGGTGGAGCGAATGGAGGATAATAGCGCGGTCGGCTGGGAGGCCGGTAGGGATAGGGGTGATACCTGCGATAGGGCGGGGAACCAGGTGTGGCGCTATGGTGATGATATGCATCATAGTACCCTCCCCTTTCATACCGACGATCAGGACGATTATGCTGCAGATCTCTCTCATGGTCGCGTTCGTGCTCATGCTCGCTTGTGTTATCTGCTCTCATTCCCTCAGGCTCGTGAGTATCGCCATCGTTTACGTGGTCAGACGAGCCAGAGCCAGACCACGCAGCCGCAGTGAGCTGATATTCTTCGAGAGTGGCACTCCGGCCGGGGAACGGACCGGGGAGAGGCGGGAGCTCGCGAGGGGCCTGAGGACGAGGTGTCTCTGATTGAGATTCCATGTTGTCGTTAGTTGACGTGGGTGCAGGGGACGCAGACTGCGGCGGGGACTGCGGACGAGGTTCGGGATCGAGCGTCTGCGTAGGCGAGGACGGTGCAGGTGATTCCATTGGAGCATCTGCCTCAGTGATCAACGGCGCAGGATCGGGAACTGACATGGAGGGCTCGACACGTGGAGAAGGGGGATCAACATCCATGATGCCAGTAGTTAGTTCAGAGCTCGTCTCTGGAGGAGGAGTTTCAGTTCTGTGGTTCTCAGGGACTGTCTCAGTGACAGTCGGGATACTATCAGCAGCGTTAGTCGAATCAGCAGTGGGAGCAGAAATGAGCGGCTCAGGCTCAGGTTCAGGCGCAGGCGCAAGTTCAGGCGCAGGCGCAAGTTCAGGCGCAGGTGCAGGCTCAGGTACAGGTACGGGCTCAGGTACAGGCTCAGTCGCAGGAGCCGAAGATGAGTTTTGAGGCTGAATGGTAGAAGCTGGGACTGCAGCAGATCTAGATCCCGAACCAGAGTTATTAGAACCAGCGGTGGAAGGCCTAGAGCTGAGAGCCGGTGCAGGAGGAAAACGAGTGGCAGCGGGAATAACAGGACTACCAGAAACACCAGTTGCTCTTGTTGCATTAGCACGTTGCAAAAATCCTATAAAGAAACGATAAAAAAACCCCAGTCAGAATGTCATACACACAATCAATAAATGAACGATAAATAGACTTGACACATTCTTGAGAGAGAAAAAAAAACATCCCAGACCACACGGACAAGAAAACAATAAACCGAAACCGAAACCAAACTCAAAAAAAAAAAAACACTCACGTTCCCTCTCCCTCGCATCCCACTGCGGCACCTGCGGAACATACCATGCAGCCCTCGGCGACACCGCCGGCCCCCCACTCCCACCTCCATTCACACCCCCACCGCCGCCCCCAGTCCCAGCCCCAGCCCCCGACCCCTTCATCGCCCTCGCCCTTTCCAACACCCTCGCATCCCAACTACTCTGTCTCTTCTCCAACCCCGCGCCTCCTTCCCTGCTCGCATCGACGGCGGAGGGTGCCGCAGTGACAGCGGCGCTGACGCCGGTGATGGCGCTCGTGGTAGTGGTGGAGGCGGTGGAGGAGGTAGAGGGAGGGCTCGCGCTGGTCCTGGGGCCGTGGAAGAGCACCCTCAGTTTCCCGCTCATGTACGGATTCAGGTTCGGCTTTGGATGCGGATGGGGGTTGGAGGGCTGAGCGGGCTGCGGGGCGCTCGGCGGGAGCGTGAGTGTTGGTATTGCGATCGGCGGGCGGGCGGGGGTTGGGGTTGGAGTGCTAGCCGTGGCGCTGGTACTCGTCGAGGCGGGAACGGTCACAGAGCTCGCAGAAGGCGTCGTACTCGAGGCCGAGGTACTAGGTACGAGAGCAGGCGCAGGCGCAGACTCTGTCGTCGTCGTAGGATCACCAGCCGGAGACACAGAAGCGTGTGGCGCAGGCACCGGCGGCGCACTATCACCCGCACCTGCGCTCTTTTCCTTCTCCGCGTCCTGCTGCGAGTCGACCTCCATGGGCTGGGCATCAGGATACCCCAGCCCCTCCATCTGCAGAATCCTATCATCCTCATCCTCACTAACCCCCTCCTTTTGGTTTTCCTTCCCCTCCTCCTTCCCCTCATCATCCCCGCTCGCACCGCCCAACAGCGCCTTCCTCCGCCTATGCATCGCCTCGATCCCCTCGTCGCTCATCTCAATCTCCTTACCTCCCTCTCCTCCCCCTTTCCCGTCCCCGCCCCATTTCTCCACGAACCGCCGAAGACGCTCCGCCTCGTCGTCTCGCTCTTTCTCGTTCTCTTTCTCGTTCGCATTCGCATTCGCTTCTTCATTCGCTTTTTGATCAGTAGCTTGAGACAGAGAAGCCTGCGCCTCCGTCTCCGTCTCCTTCCTCTCTTCCACGGCCTTCACACCCGCGTCGACGTCCTTCCTCTCATCTTCCTTCCCACCCTCCTTCCCCCTTCCCTCACCCTCACCCTCACTCCCGACCTCACTCAACTCACTCTCGCTCGAAAGCGGCGAACTCATCCTCTCCCTGTCTGCCTCGCCGCCCTCCACACTCGCCTTTTTCGCAGGTGGCGCCGAAGATGTGGATGGATCAGGCGAGGGCATGTCGTAGTTGACAAGGGTGCCGAGAGGAACCGCTTTCCCCTCCGTGGGCCTGCGTAGAACGCGTCCGCTCAAAACGATATTTAGCCTAGGCTTCCCCGGGACTACGGCCTTCCCCTTGTCCGTGTCCTTGTCCTCGTCCTTCTTCTCATCCCCCTCCTCTTCCCCCTTCTCCTTGTCGTCCTTTCCCTTGTCCTCCCCCTTATCTTTTCCCTTCTCCTTGTCGTCCTTTCCCTTCTCCTCCCCCTTCTCCTTCCCCTTCCCCTTCTCCCTAACCCCTCCTCCCCCGCGCTTCCTCTTCCCCGTCACTCTCCTCGGTTTTTTCTCCTTCTCTTTCTCAACCTCAGACTTCGGAGCAGCCGGTACCGGGGAGGGCGGACGGACCCAGTAAAATCGCCCGTCGGAGCGCTGTTCAAGCCCCGTGGTAAGTATTTGGTACGATAACCCTTCTGCGCATTCTTCTTTTGCAAGATGGAAGCCTTTGTGGCCTTTTAGGACGAAACGCATCCAGTCTGTGGGCGGGGGAAAGGTTAGTCGGGAGTTCGGGCGCATATATAGAGTTTAGTGGTAGAGGATAGAGAAAAAAATAGAAAGTGAAGTGGTAGATGGGCAAAAAATGAGCATATACGCACCCTTTTTGAGGACATCCTCTTCATACTCCTCCTCCTCAAACTCCTTCCAGAACCCCATCAAAAACTCCTCGCGATTAACAAGCCACCTCCGATAATACCTCGTCAGCGCGCGATCAAACATCTGACTCCTCCACGTCTTATCCATCCCATTATTCGCCATCGCCTCTCTCGCCTCCTTCAAAAACCCCGAACACAGCCGCGACACATGCAAAATATCAAACTTGTAATCCTTCCACTCCTCGTCCCGCTGGGGGCTCGTCAACACGAGGCGCAGGCTCTCCCACTGGAACTTCATCGCAAACATCAGCGGGAGCCTGTACCCCTTGGGCACGATGGTCGTGAGCCCGTGGCGGGCGGTGACGACGCACCACGGGTCCGCGGACCCGTGCGGGGGCCGCGCGGGGACGTCGAAGGCGTTCTCGAGGAGGTACGAGATCAGCGCGGTCTGGGACCAGGCGTGCGGGCGGATGTACTCGAGCTCGGCGGGGTGCTTCCAGGGCTCGGCGGGGTTGGGGAGCACGACGGGGGGCCGGGTGCGCATGGGGACCGCGATTTTGTCGTCTGCTGGTTCGGGTTTGATGATGCGAGCGGGCGACGCGGCCGGCACGGCGGCGGGGGCGGCGGGGGCGACGGCGACGGCGGGCTGAGGGGACTCTTTGACGGCGGCGGGGGCGGCGGGGGCGGCAGCGACTTTGTTCGGTGATTGTTTCGGCTTCGGCTTCGGTGGGCGGGGACGGGCTGGGGACGACGCCCGCGGCATGATGAGCACGACCGGGCGGTCCGGGCGGCGGCGCAGGCGGCGGTCTTGCGAGCGAAGGGCCGGCGTGGTGGGCGCGCGGGCGGAGTGGCTTGACAAAGCGGATAGCGTCCAATGCCACCCACTCGTCGTTTTGGTGCGGGTCAAGGTTCACCAAACACGTGTCAACTTCTCTGCCATTTTTTTCCCCCTCAACCTGTCTTTTGATCATGATGCTTCCGATAGCCATGTCATGATATGATACTAGTTTATTATCCATTCCTTTCCGTGTAATCCCCCTCAATGTGTTTCCGATTTTCAATATCCAAGTCTGACTCAACATCACCTGCCCCAGCAAACTTCCACCCTAATCCGCCCCCAATCTCCTCTTCTTCTACATGCCCCACATGCAAGGCGATTTATCACCCACATGTTTCAGCATCGGGGGAATCATCCGGACACCGCAGTGATTCCCCGATATAGCCGCCTGGAACTTTCTCGAACCCTCCAGTGCCCAGTGCCTAGTGCTCAATGTCTGGTCACCGCTTGCCAATGGCAACAGAGTGTGCAGCACGCATTCCTGCGGCGCACGACGACTGCTGCACTGGGTGGAGCGGTGACAAGGATGACGGGAGGAGCTGACTCGTGAGTCATGTCGGAGCCTCAAGTTTGAGTTAAGCTCCATCTTCCATACTAGGTCAATCATAGTACAACATCTTGGAGTATCCAACCCAAGCCATGAGGACTCCTGAAGTACACTAGTACTGATATTTTTCAAAAATATCTGTCCGCACCCCCAGCATCTCTGTTCCACATGCTATCTGTCAACTCATGTCAGGGTGACCGGTACCTGGATCCCGTGAACAAATATATACTCACTCCCTTCATCGACTAATCACTTTTATTTGCCCGCATAGGAATACATACTCGAATGACTCCTCCTGAGTACATACTACAACACCAACTCCCCACTTACAAGGGGTGCCAAACCAAAGGGATCCATATCCGAGTCACCCGGTCCAATTTACTTTTGTTTTGTTTTCTAGCCGGCATATCATGACAAGACACTTTGCCTTCCAGCGCATGTGCATATAGTCGCATACATGCAGCCAAAGACATCAAATTGTAGACCCATGCCCGACGCACAGTGCATATAACCGTCTATATGCAGCCAAAGACATCAATTATAGTTCCCATGCCCGACGCACAGCGCATATAACCGTCTATATGCAGCCAACAACATCAAATTATAGTCCCCATGCCTGACGCACAACGCATACAGCCGCCCACATGCAGCCAAAGACATCAATTATAGTCCCATGCCCGACCCGCAGCGCATATAGCCGTATATATGCAGCCAATGACATCAAACTATAGTCCCCATGCCTGACGCACAGCGCATATAGCCGCCCACCTGCAGCCAAAGACATCAGATTATAGTCTACATGCCCGACGCACAACGCATACAGCCGTATCCAAACATCATTTAGTCCAATACCCGATGTACAACGCATATAGCCGTCTATATACAGCCAAAGACATCGACATCAAATCATAGTCCCATGCCTGACGCAGAGCGCATATAACCGTATATGTACAGCCAAAGACATCAAATTATCGTCGATGCCCGGTGCATACAGCCGTCTATATTCAGTCAAAGACATCAAATTATAGTCCCCATACCTGATGCACAACGCGTGCATGCAGCCAAAGACATCAAATTATAGTTCCCATGCCCAATGCAGAGCGTATCTATGCAGCCAAAGACATCGATTGTATACCCACGTCTGACGCCGACTCGATCCATTGGAACACGTGTGCCACTTTCATACGGCTTTCATACTTACATCTTGGCACTCTTCGGCTCCAGTGGCTCACTAATGTTATCTACCACTATTGGTCACCAATGTTATGCTCGTACGTGTCACCCATGGCATGCTGTCACTGTGAACTTCCAGTCAATTCAACTCTGTGACATGCTGTACCCACGACCAAAAAATGTTTAGCCACGGAGGAAATGGGCCTTAGGCACTGAATTTTATATAGAGCCCCCGGTGGGAATACTTCCATTGACTCGTGCTCCAGGGTCTTCTCGACGTCCCAGTGGAATTAACTGATACGGCCAAGGTATTCGTGGGGATGGGCGGATCATAATGCGCACAGTCATGCGACATGAAAGCAGAGCTCAGGTAGACAGCTGTCTCCAGCTTCTGCAGACTTGGCCCAATGTCCAAGGAGCTTTATATATAACCGGAGGAAGTTGAGTTTCGTCGTTCTTACCGCCGTCGAATATAGAGCAAAAGATGTGTTCTGGGATCTCTGGAGGGACGCTTGTGTGAAGCAACGGCGACCGAGAGCCCTGAAATATGCTCGGTCAGGGAAAGTGTCGATTGGGACTCTAGGGCCCACGCAGAATTAGAATCAGGAGTCTTAAGCATAGCCCGCGCTTCATATCCCTTTGGTAAGTACTAGAAAGAGAAAAATAATGTTCAGTTTGTCATTCAGGTTACATCAGTCACATTTGAATGTTTGTAGCATAAGATTCTCACTGGGTCTATTGCTTGTTGCTTTACTACAAATGTGGGTCTACCAGTTGAGAGAAGGAACCGTCCACGCAATATCTCCTGAGGTGATAAGAGAAGCTCGTTGGCGATTCCAGCTTCGTCTTCTAACCTTTTGATGAGGGTACTGCACGAGATGAAGCCATAGCTGATTCAGGTCTGGTTTTACTAGGAGTGAAACGTACCATCGATATGACAGTGTCAGAAAAGAAGGAAACGCGAGACCTATATCAAGATTGGATTGGCTAAGGCGACAATTCAACTGTTTATACAACTTACTTTATCGAAGAAACACCCACATCAATTGATCGTGATTGATGCGAATGGCCGATGATCCGTACAACACCGTACTACGTACTTCCTGACCAGCTAGAGAAAGAGATATGTACCATCGTGAGTCTTCAAGTTGCATCACACACTGAACAAAGCTCAGTTATCGAGAGCGGACAGTAATTGGCAGATGTTGATGAAAACGACATTATCGTGTGTACCCTCAACGAATGTCCCGCCACCTAATGCAGCAGTCTCGTTTAAGAACTAGTTCAATCTCATAACAGGTAAGTAGTATGTATGATGTTCCTTGTGAATGCCAACAATCTAGGTCATCGATTGCGAAAGTGACCTCAGACACGTTTTCGAGAAGGGAGTTTCACTCTTTCAGATTGATTGACAGGAAAACTCTTCAATATAACTTCAATGAAAGGTTGAAATCTTGGACTCATAGCGGTGTGTAATTCCGAGTCAATGTTGGTCATTTCCGCAGTACGACTGTTAATGTATGTATTCATTCTACATATGTATCAATACAAGCCATCAATCCAGTGCTGGTTCTTGAGCGCCCACAATCGCAGAACAATCATTCTGGAAGGTAACCGAGAATATTGATATCAGAAACCAGCATCATAACAGCGAAAATGACCGCCCCATCACCCCCCTGTGTCTATATATACTCCGACCAGTTTTTTTCGTAGATTGGAAGCCGGTCTTCTCAACCATTTTGACATTGCTACGTTGCGGGGCGCGTTCGACATGCTGCTCATCTCTTTTATTGTCATTACACTTCTCTCTATGTCTACGTTTGCATCACCCCTGTACTCTGAGAACATTGATACCTCCAACGTCTCAGCGCTTCGACGACGGCACTTAGCATATAAGGACATTGGACCTCCAGGCCGGTGAGTTGTTCTATTCAAAACGAGTAAAGAACTTCTAGATGATGATACATTTCAGATGTGCCAAAGCGTCCCCGGACATACGTCGTCCAGTGTATGCTGACTGGGCGGGGTGTCAGAGTAATGGAGGGATAGGATGGCTGTACGAGCCTGATCGTCATTGCTATGGGATGGTGGGCGCAGCTAGACTTGGTGCAATGCATCCTACACCGCATGGGCTCTGCTTTTTTGGAAAGCTCCATTTTTCGGACACCAAACACCCTAGGAAGTAAGTTGGGAATAACTTGTTCTGATCGTCAACCAGGGCTAAGAATTTTTAGATGCGATTTCAACAACAAAAAGCGACTTGCGATAAGTCGAGGGCAGTGTAGATCGCGTGGTGGAGTAGGTTGGTGGTATATCGCAGATGCCCACTGCTACTCGACAGAGGTGGAGTTGGTGCCGACAAATATACAGGGATTATGTTTCATGCCAGATCCTGTACACGATCAGCGATTGCCTCTGCCGGTCAAGCCATCAGAGCCTCAGCGAAAACTCCCACATCTTCGAGAACATTTGTCGGACTTTGGAGTGGATTATAGACATCCTGGGGAACATCTTAGTAGGCATGGAAATTGATTAGTCGAATCTAGTTCAAGCTGTTAATTAATCTACAATGGCCTGTCTATGGGATATTCATCGGCTAATAGCCAACATCTCGAGGAAGACTTGAGTGTTCAAGGTAAGTTATGCGTGACTTACGCAGTTGACGATGACGAAGGGCAGGTGCCGCCGCCGCATGAATTGGAGATCTATTCTTGGTTCATCATCAATTCAAGAACGTGATCATTTTTGATCGTTATGACCACAAACTTCTCGACATCGTAAATCACAGTGACCGTTTCCTTCGTAAAAGTTGTTGTTGCCCCAGCTAATTCTATCGGTCACCAGCATTTGTACATGCTCTGCATAAACTACATCTTGCGACTGTCCATACTCTGTTATATGTACTGGCCAGAGGAAAGAGCATCTTCCTGGTCTCCGAACTACGGTCCCGATCGTGTTACCTGCATACTAATTGCCTTAATCCAACATCATATCATACGATCCGAGGGAGCTTGGTCTCGACTTTCATTCTACCGATATCATGTTCAAGGTCCTTCCACTTTATTCTCTCTCACAAACACTAGGACTGATGACCTTGTATGGACTTTTTATCAGCATAATTGATATTTTTTCATAGAGCCTTTACGCCCGAACATTGTGAGTCCCTTGTTGTTCACTCGAGTACCTGATTACCTGATATAAGTCTGGATTTAGGTTCTGCTGGTGATTAATCAACGCTCGCTGAGAGAATCAGACGCTCTACGAAGTAATTACGGAAATTCGAGACTGTTGCTCTCCGTCCTGGAGCCATCGATCCCACAATTTGCATGCAGTCTATGGATACCCAAGAGACCGCTTCTTAGCAGTGATAGCAACGCAATGCAATCTCGTGAAATGAACCGCTCAATGATCAATCAAAAGCGCCGAGGTCTCTTTATCGGGACCTATATTTCAGGAGCATCGCTTTCCAGCTATGTAGGCCGGACTGCCCAGGTAATCCTGTTCTTGAATGTATGATACATATGCGTAAAGGTCATGTTTTACAAGAACAAGAATTCTGTACATTGGCCTTTGTTCGTGAAGCCGATATATACGGAAAAAAGGCATGTACGTTCTGGGGTTTGTTTTGATTGAAATCAGCTCATGGACTAGAGCATGTATAATGTGAGACTCAGACAGGTATATCCCTGCTCTCGAAAGGAATGACGGAGGGAATATATTTCAATACAAAAAGGAAGTGACAAGATCTTTTCTGGCCGTAAGTAATCAGTCCAGTTGGTGTGGAATATACCAGTAACCTCTTCCCAAAGATGTTCTGAGAGCATCACTCGTGCCCCCCGTAAAGACTCTACTCAACTGTCACCATGCGCGCTGACTCAGATTCTTGACGTGGCATTGGCACAGCCACTTCCGATCCGGATCATTTGTTGGAATCGTACTGGATCGATCCTTTTAACCAGCATTATGTCCTTCGACCGATTGCCCGTTGAAGTGATCGATCTCATTGTCCACTACCTCCCAGATGACACCGCCAGTTTGCAGCATTGCTGCGTCGTCTCACGGACCCTCGTCGATTCATGCCAGAAACGAATTTTCTTCTCCATCAGCCTGACCAATCCGTTCTCCCCTGCCAGTGCTTCACCAGATCAACTCAAATCAAACGATCTTTTAGGAGAAGGTCCCAGCAAGCGTCTTTACGCATGCCTCATTTTGAACCGCCATATCATCTCCTATATCAAGGAACTGAATATCACATTGGTCCGTTGGGTTCCTGGGAACATTTCGGATTTCCCAGCTCTATTGGATCTTCTGATCCAAACCGAACATCTTCAGCGAATATCAGTGGAGTGCAGCTCCTTGCACGATATTGGTGACGATGGATCATCTAGCCTTTTCCGTCTCACCAAAATGTCAAGTCTCCACAGTATCCGACTCTTGTTCTGGAATAGTTGCTCGCATGATGTTCCAATCGATTTCCTTCTGGACGTCAGCCCGTCTGTTCGGCGCGTCACACTTGCAGGAGCGCTACCATGCCGTCACAGGGCCGATCCGCCCCGACTGGATTCCGGCAGACTCCCTATATTTCTGCAGAAAGAGACAACGGTTCCTCAATCTCTGAAATTCCTCGAACTTGGATTTATGGACAGCAAACGTTTTGTAAATCTCTTATCTACTGCAGCATTTCCCTTTCGCCTTTCCGGGCTACGAACCATGGTTCTGAGAGGATCAATCGATACGTATTTCAGAGAAGGACTTCAAGACATCTTGGCCACTGTCTCTCGCAGTGTGGAAACTTTTGTATGGTTAAATCCTCAATATCCAGCAGCCGGTGTGGGTGTACTACTACTCATACACTCCATAACTGACCATGCATATAGAGACTCGATCTACGACGTTTCCTGCACCTTCGCACCCTCGTGTTGAGCATTACATTTCTTGCCCCCACTGGAATATTCGCAAACACATTGATGTCTCTCTCAGATACATTCGAGTATGTTGTACTCTTCATAAAGAGCCTGCCCATCGCATTGCCTATGGAACAAGAAGTAGACGAGTTCATATTTACTTTACTCGATCAACGTCCTCGAATTCAAATGGTAAAAATGTTTCATTCTAATTCTGCTGAGCCATTGAAAGAAATGGAAGTGCGGAAGCGCTTTCGCAAGATGGATTCTACAGGAAAACTGGTAGTTGTTGAAGGTAGTCTAGCCGATGCTGAGACTTACGTACAGAGGTTGTAGCGCTCATATTAATAATTGTCCAGCAACGGCTGTCTGTATCATGTAAAGCATTTTCGATTGCCCAAGGTTGCTACTGTCACTACTTTTGTATGAACACTTATCCAGATTTGTTATGATTACTGATGTATTGCTAACGTGAAGCATAGGTTCTGTCTTAACAAATACCGGATGAAACGCATCAATACTCGACTCCCCTCCCAATATCAATGGTACCAACCTGTATGTCTTGTCCACGTTCTTGCACGTTGCACCCTTGTGATGGCTACGAGAATGTGCTTCAACGTGTTGCATTAATTATATGTTTTCGGAGCTTGAGTTGTTCCCGATAACTCCCAGATCTTGCTTGATCTCGCCATCATAGATACCGGTAATCATATTAATCACAACCAACCAACCAAAACCAACCAGCCAACCTCGTTTTAAACATTCATCGGAAAAGAGGCGCAACAAAATTTGAAAACCGGACCTTCAGATGATCGGATAAAATCCGTACCCAGTCACATCAGGATAAGACCTTCGACATCCTTTCATACATCCAACAACGTTCTCTATTGAGGTGACGGGTGACGCAGTTACAGGTACGTGAGCCCGCTAGATTCTGTTTGGAACAAAGTTTCATATATGACTACATATGACTACATAGAGTAGACATGGCTGAATCGGACAATGCATTCATCAATAAACTCGAAAATGTCGCCGGTGTCACAAACGAAAATTTTCTATCGGATACAGAAATATTGCGAGGACGTATCCTCCTTGCCAAAGCACTGGATAGACTTTCCAACCGCGGTTCTCCTCAATCCCCCCTTGCTCTTCCTGATCATATTGAGAGGCTTTCGATTGCATTGGCACCTCACAAGCGTCTTCCTCCAGAGATCCTGGAACACATTTTCTGTTCTGACTTACACAGCGCAGCCATCGTTCGCACACCCCCGGTATTATCTCGTTATCCATGGGTCTTAGGACGTGTATGCAGCAGCTGGAGACGCATCTCCCGATCTATACCTGATCTCTGGTACACCCTCATCAACTTTGGCACAGAGCTCACCGAGACTGATCCAGATTACGACGTGGCCTCTGTGAGAGATCTTAGATATGCTACTGAGATCCTGCCAGAGATTGCATTCCTTAGTCTTTATGTCCACGAGGGCACGCGCGTTCCTATTAGAGCTTTGGCTCCGTACCTCTACCGCCTGGATAGATTGGAGTGGAACGTCACTTCTAGCCCTGAGCAAGCGGGGCTCGAAGCCTTTCCTCCGGGATCTTTATCTCGACTTCAAAGTCTGAAAATTACGACGGAGTCTCCAGATGAGGCGATTGAGTGTTCCATTTCTTACCCCGACCTGTTCGGCAAGTCATCTCAGCTTCAACGCTTGAGTCTCATATCCAACGACGCAAGCTTCCTTCTTTCCGATATCCCATGGTCCCAACTCCGATCATTAAGCCTCGATTCCTTGTTTTCTACATCAATACATAGCTCATGGCCCCTGCTTGGACGCCACCATCCCTTCCAGCAGATGAGATGTCTAGAAAAGTTGATTTTGGATTTGAGCGCCGACTTGTTCCGCATTGTCCTTAATTACGGCTTCCCGTGGCACCAACTCAAAGCTTTCTTTGTTCATTGGTCCGACCAGGCGCAAGACATAGTCCTGATCATGGAAACATTGCAGGAATGTCATTCTCTGACACATTTCTTTTTCTCTAGCAAACTCCCATCTGATTTCATCTACGAGCCTGAAAATTCATTCACGCTTCCTTCACTTGGAACGTTGGAGCTGCAGGGGAATGTCCCACTTCCAATGATCAAATCTCTCATCTCCTCAGGTTCTCTTCATTCTCTAGAATTACAGTGTATCTCACTTCAAGATTTTTATGTCGTCATCCGACATTGTCCAAGACTCACACAACTCACATCTTGTCTGACCGAGAGTCCGCCGATAGCTGCTGATGCAGATACTATTATCCTGTCGCATTTAACGTGCTTATGTATGTTCTTTGATGATGCATCATTGTCATTTCCCACCTGGCTTGTGGCTCCTCTCCTCACTTCATTGAGGTTTCATTCAAAGAGTGGCTCATTCCCTCTCCATATGACTGCCGCCTTCATCATTAATTCCAACATAAAACTCCATAAATTTGAATGCACGTTTGGCGAGGATAGCGTCCAATATCCATCCCCCGAGTCACTCAGGGAGCTCCTGTCCTTGCTAGACTCTTGTTCTGAGGTTTACACCTCCGCATCTATTTTTCCTGGCGAAATCCTTGATGAAATCGGCTCTGGATCTCTCCTTCCCGAAGTTAAGACTTTTAGCTTCGATGCCTCATCACCTGATTCAATTCTCACTACAATGCGGCGCCGTCTTGAGCAGGAAATGGAATCGAATCACGTAAGGCTCCGCGAAATCAATGCTCATGCGCCGCAAGAGACAATCAATGCTGATGAATACCTCGAGGCGAATCTGAAGGAGCTGGAGATAACGTATGGTGTGAAGTTCACTGTCTATCCCCTGTTTATCTTCAAAGGTAACTACTTAGTCGCTGTATGAGGAAACCTCTATTCTTCATAAATGCAGCCAATATATCTTATCTCCTAAGCTCCGTATTTCATTGTCCAGTTTCCACCTTTTCGTTTCCTTCTTGCCAATACTTCTATACACCCAGCCGAGTCCAATATCTTTCAGGAAACCTTGAACTCGACATCACAGTGTACTGGTCTCCTCCGTACAAAGCGTCCAGAGTCCATATTTCTGGTTAACCACGGGAAGTCACCATGTACAAGTTTCTCCGCTTTACCCTCCGTATATTTAGTGTTGATCCAATTTGTGAGGAAATATTAAGCGGTTAAAGTGAGTGTGCCATTGAACATCATGGCAGCCTGCAGGACGCGTAAGCATGTCGGTGAGGGATATACAGTGACTCTGATCCAAACGGTTGCTCTATCTTTGGACCCGTATTATAATCGCTGTCAGCGGGCTACCAATTCCAAACGTGGTATGCTATCTTGGATCGGAGATCTGTACACTGCTGGGCCGGGTGATGAGCTGCAACACTGGCACCATATCGAGTTGGATGACGAACAGTCTCACATACATAGCGGAGGAAGAAAAAAATTTGTTTTTGAGTAAGGAATGGATCTTCAAAAGAGGCTATAGAAATCGCCACACAACGGCGTAAAACTTGAACGAAGTGGTAAGCGTGATCAACTCAACCTCACCATGTTTTCGGCCGTTGATATGCGAACGCTGTGACGGCCTTTATTTTTCATTTCATCTCCGTCACCGGTCGACATTTCGAAGGATTCATTTCGGGTCAACAGCTCAGAGGACCATGTACATTACCATTTCCACCCGGCTTTTGCTATCCAATGCTGACTGCCTCTGTTCAGCATTGGCGACGTCAAGTCTTCAGGCTGAAATGGTCACCAGCCACGGTCGCTTTTCAGTGGGCATGCACGCTCGCGGTAGTTAGAATCTTGGAAATGGTATTGAGGAGGCTTCTGTGAATGGATGGGGCTGCGAGCCCTGAAGCTCGAATTTAAGCGCTTGAGGCATCTTGCTGAAAGAGTTCAGGTATGGGCACGATATCTATGCGTGCGATTCAGCCTAGCGCTCGACACCCGACATTTGAACAACACATCGCGCACTTCCCTCAACCATCGTTCCTCCTGTCCTGACCGAGATTGGACAGAATGCTCATGGTGAACATCGACCATCTCATCCTTCACGGCTTTCGTTGTTCCCTGCGCACTTCCTATCCTCAAGGACCAGGAACGCGCTGTCGTCGGCAGCGATTGTGCGGCTGCCGGCATAGCGCTTAGCTGTCACAAGAACGTCAGTCGAAGGTTCCCTAAGCCAACCAGTCGCCGTCTCCTGACCAGCGTTTCCCCAGAGTCCTCTTTATCCAAGCCTCCGGCATTACGAAGGGTCCGAAAAATTGCAACATTAGTTGTCATCACACCTGTCTTGTTCGAGCTCCCGTCGTGGGATTACATGATCGCAAACAAGTTCATTCCGACATCGGTATCCTCTCCGCATGCCGTTCGCATACGTAGATACTTCCCTGCAAGTGATGATCGATTGACATCCCATAATCACCAACTTGCCGCCGACTTATAATAAAACTTGCCTGACAAGCAATCACTGAAAATATTCGTCAGGATCATCAAGCACGGACTCTCCTATTGTCTACGAACACAAAGTACTCTCTGAGTACAACCACGACAGCCTGCCCTCCTCTCTTTCCAATTACCGCAGTCTTGTCCATTGTCCTGTACCGTACACCGAATCACGCCTACTAGGCCGTACCGCGAGCCTGTAGTTCCGCTATGTCACGTGGAAAACTCGGGGCTCAAAGCATTGGTACTTGGATCATTGCCAGTCACCAGATACTCGCCGTCGCGACTCCCTTTGCGCCAATTGACACGGTTCATTGGAATGTTGTTGATGTGTTTAAAACGATTAGGATTGTTTCTTAAGTGTTCAGCCAGATCATGGAAGCTGAACACGACTCGCGACATGGTGACCGACGTGGCTGCAAGGAGAAAGCTGGTATAAATTTTATCGGATATAGATGATTGCCAGGAGAGATTGAGACGAACTTGGCGTATATCGCGGGAATATTAATCTTGAGGTTAATTAAATTAAGAAGTAAGCGGAATATCGAATTTAAGAACGTACGGAAGGATGATGAGACAATCCTGAACCGACCTCAGTGTATCCAATAGTTCCTGTAACGGTTGTGTAAGAACTCGATGGATGAAACTCCAAAAAACCTGAAGTATACCTATCAAAATGAGATAGAAGAATCCTCCGCTGGAAGTCAGAATTAGCGAGCGAAAGGGGCGTCCAAGTGAGAAGGGTGCCTACTCTCGGTGTAACCTCTTGATGAGAGGAGCTTGAAGGGAATTTTCGCAAGTATGCACTCTGATCAGTGTGAAGATGTACAGGACAGTGTGCAGCGCGAATGCAGGTATGTAGAGATGCCAGAAGTCCGTCTGAGTTTGAACCGGACACCCAACGAGGTCTACCGCTTGCACCAGTGATGAAAGTGGCCTGAGAAAGACCACATCATGCATAATGAGTGCAAGAGCTGTGATGGTTGAGATGATGGATGCAGCATATGTAATTGCGATGATGAGTCGAGCAATACGGCTGTGCTCAAACATATAGAAGACTCGTACAACGAGAATTCCTATTACACAATATGTTAACGAGCAGGCTTTCCAACAAAATTAGATGGACTCACCCTGAATTGTAAAGAATGCCACTGTGGACATCCCAAATATGCCCCTTATCGCTCGATCACAACTGGATACGGAATATAGTGAGATCAAAGACGATGTCTGGTGAAAATAGATCATATGTACAACTTCAATGAGACCGGTGCATTGAAACCTATTTTGTGTGAATTGGTCGTACAGACGAAACAATATCAAACTCACAGACTAGAAGCAAGCTATCAGACCCGAACGTTGATTTGAGGCCTCTACACCGAATGAACGGAAGACTTACGCCATAATGATAGGCGGCAGATATCGGTTCTGAAGTAGGATTAGTTGGATTAATGACAAAGGCATGGTAGAGGTCATACCACAAGATAGAGCACTCGCGCTGGTGTCCACTTTTCGCTCCAAAAATATTGAACCTGCATGACAAGAGTCATGTATTTGTCACTAGTCCTTGATCACAGTATATGACGGAACCTACCTCTTTGTCAAGGGTGATAAGATATTCATAGACGATGAGGGTGAAAGAGGCAAATACTATCTGTCTGGCTTTATCAAGAGCTATCCATCCAACGATATCTTCCTCTAATATTCGAGAGTCTGTCGACATCTTCTGCCTGCGAGGGAAGAGCTTCGGTGGGCACTGTGTAGACCTACATTGAGAACTGAGCTTTTGTAAGGATATGCACTATGATCAGATCAGCGAAATCAATGATAATGGCTTGGGACATCAGATATGTTGTGAGTATCGTCCTGTGTTGTAGTACAAAAGGTGCTGTATATTCCCTCGGACATCTTGACCAACTTCGAACTCCTCGGGACTTTTCAAGTCGTGTCCATCCAGACAGAGCCTTATTGTTTCTACAGAGACACACACTACATCCCGTGGACTCCGGAATCATTCGCGAGGAACACTTATGATCTGCCGGGAAGATAAACGTTTCACATTAGTTCACATTGTGGTGAATGACACCTGCCCTTGATCGCAGCGAATCAATATTTGACAGCGTTGCTGGGATTGTGCTCGTGGTGTGGGCACCAATGACACGAAATCGGATAAGCGATCTAAACGATAGGGGATAAGCATAGATACGAGTGAAGAATCACCCTACGAGGTTAGTACACATTTTGTTTCAGCCTGAGAGTAGAGTCGAGTCTGATTGGTGTAGCCATGTGCTGATCTTTAAAGCTTTGACATCAATCAGCTAGCGGTAGAGGTCAAAAAGGTGGAAAGATACAACCAAATGGAGAGAAAATCACAATCTGGGGAGCTCAACAAAGGAATAAATGGCCAACGTGGGGATCGAACCCAAGACCTTCGCGTGATTATTCATTCAGATAACTGAAATTGAATATTAGCACGACGCTCTAACCAACTGAGCTAGTCGGCCTACAAATCAACTCCTCTTGGCATCGGAGTCGACTAGATTTGTATTTAATGTATTTACAATCTTCGACGCCGCCGCCCCATACACTCCTCCTACTGGAGCAGATGTATGGTGTGACTAAGAGGGGTGTTCTGACTATGGAGAATAAATGGGTATATCATTGTCCAAACACCCATGAAGAAATTGCGGACGTTGGAGACAGCACATCGCATCTCTCTTTGGGCAGTGTGCGACGATCCTATTCTTCCTAAGACCCTGGTAAAGAAAGAAAAAAGTTGCTCCTCATAACACAAGTGCCACAACCATGTATTATAATGCCTTTTTTCTTTTCTAAGCGGGTATTGTGTCGATAGGGTTCTCACAGCATTCGAAGAGGAGAGATGTCCGTAGCATACTTGGTACGCGACCAAATGTATGTAGTACGGACCCCGGTTGTTCATGCGTGGACCTCGCCGGTAATTCTACCTACCTACCTACCTACCTTCTAATGTCATAGAGTATGAAACACAACAATTCTATGTCGAATTTCTTGCGTGGTCGTGCATGGACCTACTACTCGCGCGTAGCATCCCTATCTATCAGGCTCACATCCAGGAGATGACGGATATTCAATCTTGCGGAAGTTCTCTGCAATTGAGGTGAATAGCTGATGGGCAGATCCTTGGGCACTGGCAAATCAATGATGAATACTGTAAAATACATGGGTGATTTGACAGCGATGGCTCACGATGCTTACAAAGATCAACGTTTCGAATCTAGTAGGATTCGAAATCACGATCAATTCAGTGACCATGTGTCGACCTTGAAGTTAACAATTGACGAAGCCAGACCTTGGTTCTTCTTGTGGTTGGTTGGCAGTTGATCTGATTTGAAATCAGAAAAGTGGCATTTGTTCCAAGTGAAACAAACGTCACAATGCCTCTCAAGTCTATGTAATACGTAATATTAGCGGTGGCGTGAATACTGCGAAGAAGATATGAAACCCAGGTTTTGGAAAGCTGTCCAAACGAAATGTTTCAAGAGAAGAACAAAGAATGATCTGTCAATGCATGAGGTTACCGCTTGGCTCGAGCATGAACTTGTCGAAGCCCGGGTCGCACGAGAGGCAACTAGATGTCAGGGTTATGTATAGCCTGGGGTCAGCCAGTATGATTTCGAAACCGTTGAACAGTGCTTGGCAACTCGTTAGTAGTGGATCCTCATCTTATCTTATCTGCCCTGTTTATCCGGATCCATTGTTCACATGACATTTCCCCACCTTTTCTGTCCTCTTGTCTTCCAATGCCGACTGCCTCTATTCAACGTCGACAGTGTCAAGGCCTCAGGCCCGAGATCTGAGTGGCCACTGGTCGTTTTTCTGTGGGTATGCATGTTTACTGCAGAGTCTTTTCGAAATGACATCAAGGAGGTTTCGGAGATGGTTAGTAAGGGCTGCGAACTTCTAGCTATCACGCTTGCCGAAAGAGTCCAGGTATGGGCACTTAATCTATGCATACGGCCTTTCCTCTTCTGACTCGAGACTAGCGCTCGACATCGGACTCGGACATTTGAACAACACATCGCGCACTGTTCTCGTCCACCGTTACCTCTGTCCTAACTACACTCATCGAGAACACGGTCCTCATCCATCCGGTGAATTATGGTATCTTCCAATTACCCAATTGCCCACCCCCTCCGCAACATCGAACCACCTCATTACCTCACGGCTCTTGTTGTCCCTTCTTGCTCGCGGGAGTAGGAACGATTTTTCTCGATCGCCTACTTGTTGGCATCGTCCAGCCAGTCACCGCTCCTGCCGGCTCTCTAGCACTGGCATTTTCCCAGAACCTTCTCTACCCAAGCCCCGGACCTCAGACTTTACCCAGAGCCCACAGTCGTACCACTGGCCGTTATCACACCTGTGTTGCGCGCAGGATCAAACCATCGCACCTCGGTTCCTCATTCCGACCTTGATATCCCTTCACACCCTCTTCGCATGCCTTTTGCGGTACATAAATCCTTTCCCCCAATGATGATCAACTGATCCTGTAACTACCAACTTGCCGCCAACGAATATCGCTTCCTGACGAGGAAGTGCTCCCTCCAATTACATGCCTACTCGAGTGAATATTCATCAGGATCACGACGCCTGGACATTTCCATATCGTCCGTCTGCAAACACAAGTATTCTTCTACCCTCATTGTCTTCCCTTGCCACGCCGACAATCGCCGACAATGCAGTGTCGCAGACACCGCCACCTCCCGATCTGAGTCCAACTACGACAACAACAACCGGCTCTCCCCTCTTCTCAGTCACCGTAGCCCGCGAAGTCGTCTATTGTCCTGTAATTGGTTAACGAATCGAAGACATCATACTCCAAAATACACCTTCTATGCACCTTCTCCTTCTATCGCTCCGCGATAAGCCCTTTACAATGAGCCGAAGTGTGCTGAGACGATGGTGCGCCGGATGTAACCCAGAACATGGGATGACGGTCGGGCGTCATCAACCAATCTCGAAACGCTCGTGTCCCGCACTGGTGTCCTAGCCCACCGAGGAAAGACAAACCACCGGTTAAGGTGAAGCCTGCCAAGTGTTTCGTGACCCCGTACGCTCCTTGGGGTCGTCGTGATCGCTCTCTGATTTTCTTCAGTACCTAGTTCTGCTGGGTAGGTGCTCAAAACCGCCCCGCCACGGAGCACACCCTAAGTACGAAAGATCGCATGGAAAAGGAAATTATACCCTTCCCTTTAAGCAATCCTCGAGTAAGCTTTCTTACAATCCTAAGCGATTGCCTCTTAGGGAACAAGCCTATCATTTCCTATCATTTCGACCGTTTCGAAGGCTCCATTATAAGCATCACGGCCGACCTCGCCCCTAGCGTACGTTCTCGACCCGGTCGACAGGGAAACTTCGGGAAAATGTTACTCCCCCTGCAAGCCCGCCAAGCCCCCCTCCTTTCTCATGTGGTCCCAACATCTGCCCTTCGCCTGACCAGCCTTTCCAGCCACTTCGTCAATTGATGAAACCTTTTGTTAGACGAAGTCGAAAGCGTCCCTTCGAGCTCGGGCTCCGACTCTCATAGCTCTGACGGAACCGACAAAGCTCCAAGCGAAATCTTTGTGAAAGTAATCATCACCCCTCTCTCACCAAGCCAGGACCGACAGCTCTACGGATCGGGTACAGACAAGGATGCCGCTTCCGAGTTCGATTCTCAGGTTATCCATCTCTGGAAGGCGAATATCCCGACATCTGGTAGTAGGACTATAAGCTCTGTTGCCCCGTCGGAGAATACAAAGGAAGAAGATACGGCTTCGAAGGGGGAGCAAGTGGGGGAGCGTATGCTTAATCAAACGATGGGAGCAACAAAATCATTCCAGACGATACGGGTTTTCCCTTCGAATTACAGCCAGGTCTGGATTTTGTAAAGAATCTGGCACAACCCCTTTTCGATTCGCCCCTTTTGACCCATGTCTCATTTCGCGAAAGGGGCTCTTCGCATTTGAATCGGAGTCTGTATTATATCAGCGTATACGCCACAATACGCATAAATTTACGCTGTCTCTCGCCAATTTCGCCCCAGAAACTCAAACACACCTAACCACTAACCACTATCATCGCTCACAACACAAACATGACCCTATTTGAAAACCACAATCCCCTTACACCATCCTCAGCAGTCCATGCCGACCCGAAAGGTACGCAAATCCGTACCTGTACCCTTCGCGAACGGCGCGACGTCACTCTGTTCATCCATCTCGAGTCATGTATGATCACTGAGGGGAATGATGGAAACGGACCAGCGCAGCCTAAAGGGCATTTGCAACCCACAGTGATGAACGTCCCGCGCAGGCGCAGGGCACTCGTCAAGGCTGCACCCACTATCCATACTCCTACCCCTTTACCATCCCCCTGCACCCCATCTTCCCAAGCATTCGTAGATCACGAAGGTGCGCAAGATCACCTCCATCTCCCTCGTGACCCTCCTGGAATTGTACTCTCCATCTACTCCGATCGTGCTAAGCTCGAGGAGTGGCGAAAGGGGGTGGTACAGCCTCAAGGGCAATCGCATACCCCCCTAATGAAGCAAGCCGGGCGCTGTAAGATGGTCTCATCACCCGTTACTTATGTCCCAACTCCTTTATCTTTTCCGTGCACGCCCTCTTCGGACTTGACGGACTCAGACGTTGAGTTGAACAGTAGTCAAAGCCTTTTGCGTACGCTTCGCGAGAGGCGTGGTGTCACGTTTTCCATCCATTTTGATCCTCGCAATTCTGATGGGTGGCCTAAGCAGCGTGGGCCACAACCCAAAGGGCATCTTGAGCCTACCGTTGTTAATCTCCCACGGAGACACAAGCGCGACGTGTATGGGCCAATGATTCATTCACGTCTCCCGTGCAATTTGTATTGACGAGTTGAAAACCATTCGTCGATGGGGTGGGTAGATGGCTGGTTATTTATAGACTCCTTAACTTAATTGAAAAATTAAACTGCCCAATATAAACATCCTCTACATTCATTCGAAGATGAGTGTGATCTATATCGGTGACTGTATTCCTAGTTGGCCCCAAGCCACGATCTGACAGGCCACCGATAGGACAATGTCAGCGACGATTCTATGTCTGGTAGAGAGCTTAACACTTCATGCAGCATCTGCTTACTAGCGGGGCAAGGACGAGCTCAAAAACCAAGCCCCAGTTGACTATCTCTCATACATATCGTGTACATATCAGTCCTTGACACACAATCATTAGCAGACGAATTGATCAAAGCTGCTGCCCGATGTTCACATGAACACCCTTGACTTGAGTGTACCTGTGGAAATGAGGGAGGTAAGCTCACTGGCACGATTTGGTGATGTATAAAACACAAGCTGACGTTTCTAGGGCATATTCGCCGAGCTCTCGGCCAATACCAGACTGTTTATAACCTCCAAATGGTATGGCCTTGTCTGTTGTCTGTGTACAATTGACCTTGGAAAGATATGAACATGAGCTGCTTGAAATTACCATGTTGATATTCAGAATCAAAGAAAACGTACCCAAGCAGATCCGGCCTCGAGTGAATGTGCAACTCTCAAGGCACGGCTAATATTCTGCGAGAAGATATGACAACCAAGGCCGTACGTTGTGTTGTTGCCCTCCTCGATGACCTCTACAAACTTTCATCAACTATCACATGGCCAGAACATTAAACATAAAGCTCACCCTCCTCGGTCTTGAACTTGGCAACAACACCGACGGGACCAAAAATTTCTTCCTGAAAGATCTTCATCTCGGGCTTGGCATTTGTAAAAATTGTCGGCTGGATGAAGTATCCTTCCTTGCCGTGACGTGCGCCACCTGTATGCACCGTTGCACCGTCCTGCTTACCTGACTCAATGTATGACATGACACGCTACATTAGGATGGAGTGGAATATGAGACAAATGCAGGAGTGTCCTTATGGTAAGAGAGAGAGAGAGACGAGCAGTAGGACAAACATACATTAAACTGGACCTGTGAGATTTGTGGGCCGTGTTGCATGCCAACACCAAACGGATCACCAGTGGCAGCAGCGAGGTTCTTCGTGATCGTAGTGAACTTGGCAAGGAACTCGTCATAGATCCCCTCCTGGACAAAAATGCGCGAGCCGGCGACGCATGACTGGCCTGAGAAGTCGCTCAGCACATTCCGTAACACCAATCATCCAACATCTTACACACCCATATTCGAGCTATACATCATATACCACACGTTAGTCAACAGTTCACAACACGAATCATGTCTCACAAGATTCCAGACGCAGCCCATTTAACGGCTTGTTCCAGGTCTGCATCATCAAAAATGATGGTGGGACTTTTCCCGCCCAGTTCAAGCGTAACGTCCTTCAAATTCGACTCAGAGGAAGCCTTGAGAATTTTACGACCCACGAGAATACTACCCGTGAACGCGACCTTCACAATAAGCGGATGTTCGGCGATAGCCCGACCGGCTGTTGAACCGTAACCGTTGACGATGTTCACCACTCCAGGAGGGAAGCCAGCCTCGATCACGAGGTCAGCGAAGCGTAGGGCCGTGAGAGGTGTGATTTCAGATGGCTATAGTGTGTCACATAGAGTTAGGGGTGCTAAGGTGGTGATAAGGTAAACATACCTTGAGCACGATGGTATTGCCAGTGGCAAGGGCCGGGCCGAACTTCCACGCTAGCATCAACTAAAGGATGAAGACGATCAGGCGGTCAAAAAGTAACTCAAGTGAGGCAATCGTGATTTGTACCAGAGGGGCATTCCATGGGATAATCTGGCCCTGAAGGACATTCAACAAGTGCACGCCAAAAGCACTAGTACTTTGTACACACCACGACGCCATATGGCTCATGCCTTGTGTAGGCAAATTTGTTTTCATTGGTCTACATGCGATCAGGTGATTATGTATGACAAGTTTAATCTGAGATCCTCACCTCGATGGTTTTTCCTTGCACTTTGTCAGCCCAACCAGCGTAGTAACGGAAGACATCAACACTGAATTTAACATCCCCTGCCTTTGCTTTCTCATAGACCTTTCCTGCAAAGCCATTCTCTCAGTCTGATCAGAATTTTGAGTTAGTAACAACACTTGCCACAATTGAGACTCTCAAGAGCAGCAAACTCGTCCATATTCCTTTCAAGGAGCTCGGCAAGCTTATAGAGAAGCTTTCCGCGCATTGTCCCTGGGACCTTCAGCCCCCAGGAAGTCTTGTATGCCTTATCGTCAAATCAGAACACATGAACCTTATCACTGTTTTAACTTGTACCTTCTCGGCGACGTCAACTGCAATGTCAACATCCTTGGATGAACCTCCGGCCACTGCAGTTATGACTTTGCCCGTTGCTGTGTTGATACACGTCAAGTCCGACATTGAAAGGAGATTGAGCAACTGGATGCTGCTCCTACCTGGGTTGATGACACTGGTTGTCAAAGTTAATGTTAATACAGGGGAATCTTGTCTTTCCTAAATTACTCACTCTATCATTGTAGGTTCGACTGGATCGACCCATTTTCCACCAATGAAAAGACTTGAAGGAGTCAGACAAGCTCGATAAGAAGCAATTACCGCTCACCCTGTGTTGACGGTGGAAGATCCCTTGTAGGTGGGAGTATCAAAATTATAGGTGAACGTTCCTGGCATGTTATTAGTGAGAGATGGAAATGACAACACGATCCTATATGTACCGTTTGAAACCGGCCTGATTACTCATAATACCTATACCCACTCCGGAATCCTATTGCGTAGGTTCCAAGTAATTGGTGTGTGAAGTCAACATTCTATAAAAAAAAAGTTAACCTATGAAGACTTCCCATGATATTGCGTAGGTTCCAAGTGATTGGTGTGTGAAGTGAACATTCTATAGAAAGAAGTTAACGTATGAAGGCTTCCCCTGATATTGCGTAGGTTCCAAGTGATTGGTGTGTGAAGTCAACATCTTATAGAAAGAAGTTAACGTATGAAGGCTTTCCCTGATATTGCGTAGGTTCCAAGTGATTGGTGTGTGAAGTGAACATTCTATAAAAAGAAGTTAACGTATGAAGGCTTCCCCTGATACTTAACGATTTCCTACGCAGAGCGCGACCCATCATCTTTTCATAATGATCTACCCGTTTTTCATGAGCAGTCGGTCATTAACATCGGCATCGGTCTTTGCATGCTCAGGATGGAGTATTTGAATCATCCGTAATCACTAATCTGTGGTAGAATAGGAAGTAGGGTCTCTCCAATAGCCCCTACAAGGGTGCATTGATTTGCAAGAAATGTCGCTTAGGAATAGGAAGAAAGTGTCGGTAAACAAAGGGAGTGACGTGCGCTTGTGCCCTTTTAGGATCTTGCAAGTTGCGTATGGCATATTATTGAAACTGGAGGTCGATTCAGGAGCTTAGACTTGGATGGTGTAGATAGAATGCATACTTTCTTAATATTCAGGATAAATACAACATTTCAAGTTGGTCTACTCTTCCAATTTTCTCGTCTCCAAGTCTCTTGACTGCCACATTCCACAAGCTGCTTCAATCTCTTTTTGTTGTCTTCGATCGCTCTCCTCCATCCAATTCATGTACGCTCTCATATACTTCAACGCACAATTGGAACATACCACGAGTACACTGCCGGGTCACAAGATGTCAGTAACTAATGGAAATCCTATAAGAAAACGCACCTTTGACATTAATAAAGCTTGAAATGCTCCTAAGGCTTTGACAAGAGACATAGTTTAACAATGGGGCGGACTGAATTAACGAGAATGCGCGGCAGCCCACGAAGCGTTTCTACGAAAACACTGTTGCGAGTAAGTAGTTCAAGAACACCTGGAAAAATATCATCTCCGATTGAGTGCTGATGTCGAGGCGTCGATAGGCTATGCACAAAAAGGACCATAGATTCTGGAACTCATTCTTGTAAGTCGAAAATGATGGTCAAGTGACGTACCTCCTAGTATCCGGCTATCATCAAACTTGTGGAAGTGGCCACTGCAAGCGTGGCATTACTCGGATGTTGATTTGGAATGATGAGATATCAACATATAAGATCATCATTCAATCCTACGACCTACGACCCAGAAGGTATGCAATCCTTTCTCATAGTTTCTTATATTCACTGACTGACTTTGTGTTTGTTATCTCTCATGGCCATAGCTCTTTCCCCAGTCAATCTGTGTTGGTGATGCTA
>JAGGAW010017202.1:20071-53017 GCA_017657375.1 Termitomyces sp. T27 | reverse complement strand
GCATTTTGGTGTGCTCCTAGCCCGCCAGGTAGTTAGAACGTTCGTTGTTGTCAGTCAGTGGAACACAACATTAATGGCACTTTATGTACTGGTCGACAGCAGAATTAATTGAGATGGAGTCGCAAGTGTCTCAAGTCTTTCAGAGCCTTTTTACGCGGGCGAGCAAAACTGGAATATTGCTGTTCCAATAATGCGAAGCGTGAAGTTCCTGACAGAGAGAGTCCAGAGGACCGGTCAGCCTTGAGCTTGGTCTTTCAGATTGAAATCTCAGCGTCACAATCGTCAAAGCTCACCACTTGTTGCATCCTGACTGAGGGCAAAGCGAGGGGTTATTAGGCACATCGGACACTGGCTTGAGAGCTTGAGCTCGAGGAGAAAGAAAAGAAAAATGAATATGTTTTCGGAGTTTTCGGGCGAATCCGGCTTTCCTCGGCTTTCCTCGATCATTTATCCATACTAAGTATCAGCTCTCGCATGAATGTGGCGTGGCGCTCAATCTTCACCTGAGAGCTCGCTATGCCGATATTGTTACCGTAAGTGGCCGCTCAAACTCAACCTCTGGTATAAAAGGTTGAACAACTCACTGTACCTACTCAACCCCGCGTCGAGCATCGAACACCTCTCGACTCCATCATTTGGAATGATCTATAGATGTGAGTCATGACCTATCTTTACTCAAGTATTTTGTGCAATTTAACTGTAGATGCTGATGAGCTCTTCACCGATGGAATACATGACCTTTCTGAATGCTCTAGTAGACGAATATCTGAAAAGTTAGCGGTCTCAGAACATACTGATAAGCGCAAAGCGTTCAATGGTGTGCCACACCGCGGAATGAAAGAACACTGTGTAATGACAGGAGTGTGATGTATTGGCCCAGGGAACAATGGAAATACCGTTGTGGTTGTGGTTGTTTATTCATTTCAATAGCTCTGGCCATGGCCACGACACAATCACCCTCAACACGGTCACATGCTGAATGAAACATAGTTGTGGCTCAATATACACGTTGCTCTTTCAATGCACAACAACCAGCCCAACAACTGAGTCCTCTTATACGCCCATCTATCATCTTATCGCATTAACCTGTCCTGTATTCTCTCCTCCCTTCTCCTCCTCCCTCCTCCCCTCTCCTCTCACCTTTCCTCTGTATCTCCCTAAGATCGAACGTTCGAGATCCTGCAGTGGTCTAACCGACTTCCTGTCCACCGTAAGTTTGGTCAATATCCTTCAGTACCCGAGCAATAAAATCTTGCGCCCTCCGACTACAGTCATTTGTAGAATGTGTCCAGCCGATCAGCATTACGTCCAAAACTTTAATGGGCCCCCGCAATATTATCGTAATTGGGATCAACGCCTTGCGGACAATATTCAATATACTCGCCAGCCGAACTATGTACCGATTGTCGAATCGCGATGGTGTGCATTGAGGCGATCCTCGTCTCCTACAGCTACTCCGCAACATGGAATAACACCGATTGCGACTTCTCAATATATGCCCATGGCCGTCGATGATACAATCAGGCGTACGAATCTTACAATGGGCGGCGGGAGCGCTTATGTACCTCGCTCCTACCTACAAAGTTCTTTAGTCGCGTCAACATCGTCTTCGATTCTTCCTGGTGGTAGTATATCACCGAATATTCCACAGGGCTACCCTCAGGAATATACCTCGCTCCCACAACTGCTCGGCTACACGGAGAACCAAGTACTCATGCTACCACGAGGTGCGCCACGGGGATCATTGTATCTATCCAACCCCAGCAAACCGACCATTGAAGGATCCGCATTGCCCGATGAGGGCTGGGCTCAGAGCCAAGAACACGAATCCTCTGATTCATTACCCCTCGCGCCCAGTGGAAACACACGCGTGACAAAAAGAAAGAGAGACATGTCTTCATCGTTCGAGAATGACAAGAAACGACAACATTCTACGGTTTCAGCCCATGAACATACCGCGACTAGCCGTACATCACAGAAGCCGCGTAAGAAAGCTGATTACAGCCCCCGGCTTTGCCCTTTCTGTTCTCAAAGGTAAATATGTCGTATCCTTTATTCGCTACCAGTGTCTCAAGATGGTTTCCAGCATTAGTCGTCGGCGTCGCCTCAAATCTCATGTCAGGTCAGCATGTAAAAGGCTAGAGAACTTCATTCTCACACACCAATCATCGGTCGCACAAGTGATCAGGGAATGGGGCATCCCAGACTTGATGTTGAAGAAGTCTTCAGCTTGCGTCGGTATTGAAGCGAATCGCCTCAAGAGCCATCTTGAAGAAAAACGAGAAGACCTAAAGCGCCTTATTTCTGCACGCCAATTATCGGACGAACAGATTGTACAAGTGCTCAGGGAGTGGGGCGTCCCATCGGTGTTCTTGTCGACGGATTCTCAAATTAGCTTTGGCATTGAAGCTAATGAGGGGAGCACTTCTCAGGCTAGCCCATCGAGTACCTCTTCCGTTGGATGCTATTACGACCCCAATACACTAATAGAAGACCTGACGTCTTCTGGCTTTTCAGCACCACCACCCTGGCCGAAGACTTACGACACAAACTCAGAATCATTGTCGTCCTCCCAATATTCAGAGGACTCCCCTGTGGCTGACTATGGAATTGCGCCCTTACCAGATGTAGAAAATCAGGCACTGTGGAGTAGCTACACCATGCAGTTCTCGTTCGGGGCCACAGATACACTATTCCCCCATGATCAGCTTGTCAACCAGCCTTCAATCGGGTTTGACAATGTTCTCCCAGTCACGTCTGGTACACCCCCGTCACCACCGAGACAATTTGGGTCTGGCATGTTCGACGAGTGTTGGTTCACTTACCAATCAGTGCAAGCTGCATCAGCACCCATTGGTGATCCAGACTTTTCCACATAGGTTCTGTCAGTCCTTTCGTGCTTCAGGAGATCCTCACGCGGGATTCGGGCATCCCCGTTCCTGCCAGGACATACATCAATGTTGACTTGGACGGAGGCATCGTCGACATACTTCCACCTATTATAACAGATATCTAACCAATATTCGATATCTTGGAACAGAATAGAACTGCTTATGCTATACCTAGTGCCACTTTATGGGTCATCATATTCGATACCCATCGACGCTTTTCATTGTCATGTCTATATCTATCTGCGCAGAGTACTTAGTTTCAATAGATGACATACATTATATTTATCGAATAGGATGACATACTCATGATACGACCCCACCGACCATACTAATCAAGCAACCCACATTAGCTTCCTTTGGCATTGCCGATCTCTGGACAAACAGATTACGATGTCAAAGTACAAGGACAAGAATCACTGGCCATGCACGAGACATACGGAATAAGGGATTTAATGATGAGAAATCAAAGAAGGACCAAAACCAAGATTACAATTGCCGATTCATTCATAGTCGAACCGTTAATTATACATCAAGTAATAACGCACCATGAAAATTCGGTCTTCAAGGCGTCTGAGCACTTCACGAAACAATCGTGAAACTGGGGCATACCCATCAGCAACAATACTCACAAAAAGACACACATGCATGAAACCTTCGTCTTCAGGCCTGAAGACGTGAAGGAGGAAGCAAATATCCTTCCCCTCCCCACGCTCTTCAATCTCTTACAGCAACAAGTACCCCATAAACATACTCCAACCTCCTCGTGGTCACGTTCATCGCCTTTTGAATCCATCTCTTCTCCAACGCACTCCTTTAGACTGAGCTTGAGAGAATCGACTTTGACGTAGACGCTGGACTTTGAATGGGTATGCTCAGAGCAATCCTCTGCTGATACAAGGACAACACTGGCCTACAAAGCAAAAGTCACGCATGAGACGTGCCCAAGCCTCTTAGAATTTTATCCCTCGTGGTTCCCAGCTTGTCGCATGTACATTCAAAGGAACAAAGACTTACCGAATTTTCACTCATCGCCGACACTTCCAAACAACCTGTCAGTCCTTTCCAATGGAATCTCATCCCACACCTTGATTGAATGGCGCGGTCATGAACACACGTGCGGTCGGTTCGAGAATGTATCCGGGTTCAAGAGAACCTGTGCACATAGTGTCAATCTATCTCGGAAGGTTGGCAATGTCAATCCATTGGTAGTGAGTTGTGCGACACGGCGTCATAGAGCCGAAAAAAATTGATTCCAAAGGAAAACTGACCTTGTCACAAAACCCCCCGATGACACGCAATGGTATATCTTGCAGGAACCGGATCTTCTCCGACCGCAGCTATGCTGAGAATAAAATGAGTGCTGGCCGTCGTCGTGACCACGTCTTGCAAGCCAGTCGCTCCGCGCGTGCGGGTACATATTTTCACGCAAACTATCTAAGAGAAGCCATAGATCTGAGCATGATCTAAGTGTGGACAATGATCAGGTGTGAAGGCAACGCCAATGTGATGCACTAGGACGGCCTAACTAAGTTAGTAACTACTTATTCTTAATTATGTAGTTGGAGTGTCGGAGTTCGGATCCGAGTCGGCTACCCGTGGAAAAAGCCGTGGCTGCAGCCGAGCGGCCGGAGGCGGCCGTACAACCTCGCGCTCACCGTGACCATGACTTGTAAGTACGGCTTAATTAGAGTGTATTTGCAACGCGACTTTCACTACTTTCAGTGCAAGCGAACAACGACCGAGTGAAAGTTCTTGGCGTGATTCCCGTGGTGCTGTCCTATTTTTGGAGAGGCCACGGATGCACAACCCATTCTAACATGTTTTGTTCCAGGCAACAACCTTGCTCTATGGCTTGCAATGCTGCATAGAACCTAAAACTTCAAGTTTTCCTCTTCTATCCTCCACTTCGACCCCACCAACAGAGTTCGAAAGCATTAGACACTAGCCAGCTTCTCGATCAACCTGTCCATCACTTGTGCCTAATTCCAGTTCGGGTGAGTTCAAATTCCAGTAAAACGGGTGTTGCAAATACACTCTATTGCACTCGCTATTTCAAGATACATACTTGCTGTCATGTCAGGTGCGTATAAACTCTTCATCCGCACTCCCACCTCGTCCGTGCTTTTGCACAGCTACCATGGCTCAGCTTGAAGTCATGCATTCTGACTGCTATGTACTAAGTATACAAAACATGAACCGCTTTCTCACTATTCTGAGAACTCTACATTGTACAACTCAGAAGGTAAATCTTGCTGTGCTGTGCTAATTTCTTCTGAAGACCTTCATAGGGCCAGCTCCTTCGAATTCATTCCCAAAGTTCGCACTCCCCCATGATCATCATACGATATATTAGTTATGACATTGATGCACGCACGGCACATATGTTCGCACGTCGGCCCGACCACAGTTACGGTCAAAACCATGTGCCCCACCGCGATGTTTCTATCCGCTTACTCGCTGACCTCATCCGTTGACAGTCACTGGGATAGAATTCCGATCTCGGACAGGTTTCAGGTCATGGAAGCTGATTCTTACGATAAGTCGACGCTCACATCATATCTTCTCCTTGGTAGATCTCTTTATGGATATATAGGCCTGTTGTTCAAAGCTTGCTGTATTAATTCCTTACGCTCTCACAAGGACAGCGCTCTCACAAGCCGTGTTACTTAGCGTCTTCAGCATGCTGTTGAGCACAAGTCAATTGATTATTGCAGCTTGTATCATTCTCTTTGTACTTGGGAGTCTGTACCCTCGGCACAGACCCAGAAGTGACCGCATCTTACCCCCGGGCCCAACTGGAATTCCGCTCCTTGGAAATCTTCTACAAGTACCCAGCAAGGTATGATCTTCGTGCACCACTTACGTCAGAATCTCAATGGGACTGCAATACCTAACAGCATCTTGCAACCTACTTCAGAACCCTCCTCGAACAGTATGGGAGTCTTGTATCATTGAACTTGGCCGGCTTTGTAAGATCTCACTCCATAGAAAACTCGCTATTGTTCTCAAGCAAACATTTTGGTAGACCATCATTTTGCTTGGGGACATGGAAGTGGCCAAGACTCTGCTCGAAAAGCACTCGGCTAAGCATTCGTCGCGACCGAATCTGTATTACATTGCCAGTCATTGTTTACTACTTCATTATTCTGGGCTCCTGATTATTGATGATCTTAGCGCAATCACGTCGACCCTACACATAGTGATCTGTGGGCTCTAAACGAGGAGCACTCCGAAGCGCATTCAATAGGCCGCAAACTCACGAATAACGTCATGTCCGTCGTACGAAGCGGGAAGACAGAATTGCTTCAAGAATTCGAAGCTGTAACCAATGTCCAGCATCTGCTCGATGATGGCGGGAAAAACTGGTTTCACCATATTGAAAGGTGGCTTGTCTGTTCCTGTGGAAGGGTTTAACCTTATTATTGAACTTCTTAGAGTTGGATCGAGTACCGTACTTACAGCAGCATTTGGCCTTCATTGTCCAACAGGGTATGAACCAGAACTTAAGGAGATTTCTGCTGTGAGTGCCAAGTCATCTCTGCGCCTGCGGACTTTCGCAATAATCATTTATAAGTAGATTCTCGCTGAGCTTGTCCACCTCACAGTTCCTACCGCCAGTATCACTAATTTCTTCCCCTTCGTGGATTTGATACCTGGTCCGATGCCTTGGCGGATCCGTGCACGATTATCTCGGGAGCAACAGGATGCACTCTACGAGAAACTCATAGACCATGCCTTGAAACGCAATGCGGCTGGCATGGCCACGTACGTTTCTTTCTATTTTGCTTTGATCAAATTTTGTAAGTTTACCAGCGGTTCGACCAACAGATGGGCTGCTACTTTTGCGGGTGAGGATAAACCTGAAGGAGATCAGCGTCGCCTAATAAGACAGTTTGCCGGGGTAAGTAATACTTCGTTATAATATACTCTCAGGCGATCACTGTAACTGACCAAAACTGCAGGCTGCCATTGAAACGGTAAATGGTTTGTAGACGTTCTTCAGTGCCCTTGTCTCTGACGGCATGACAGACAACGGCGAGCCTCCATACCTTCGTCCTTGCTTGCATTCGCTATCCTGAATGGATTGCCACTGCGCAAAAAGAGATTGACAATGTTGTGGGGCCTGATCGTTTGCCGTCCTTTAAGGATCGACCTTTCCTTCCGTACATAGAGGCAACTGTTCGAGGTGTGCTCTTTTTATTTTGCTACTTCGATGCTGTGAACAATGTTATCTTATGTCGATGTTTTTAAGAGACTCTCCGGTGGCGCCCCGCAGGCATGCTGAATACTATATCTTATTTTCATGTTGAGACTAACTCGAAAGTGAAGGCCGGTTTGGTGTCCCACACTTATCAACCGCTGAGGACACGATAGAGCATAATGGACAAGAATATTTCATTCCCGAGGGTAGCCTCATCTTTGCAGTCACATGGTAAGTAAAATACTTACTTTACACACTTACAAGTGATGTTAAATGAGCTAATCCTGTCAGGGCAATTGAGCATGACCGGTCAAAATTCGAGGATCACGACAGATTTATGCCCGAACGTTTTCTCGACTCTGAAGGTAAACTGAAACCAGACTACGAGACAAGTGCCTTTGGCTTTGGCCGACGCGGTTAGCATGCCATCCTCAGTTTGATCCAGCACCAGTTTCTCATCAGTCTTACAGTATGTCCGGGTGTTCCGTTTGCCGAGCGAACGTTGTGGATAAATATCGCTACTATGCTGTGGACATTCAATATCCGTGCTGCCGATGGGGCTGATCCTAAAACTGGTCTACCATTCCAATACGACGACAGTGATGCAGCATTCTGTGGAGATGTAACCAATTCATTTCTTTTCTTGTTCAATATACATGCTGATTCCAGTCCCGATTATATAGACTACTAATTCACCACTCAATTTTCCGGCTATATTTGAACCTCGCTCCCCGCAGCGAGTGGAGGTGGCCAGGAGGGAGTGGGCAGAATTCGAGAAGGACCTGACCGTTCTGGTGCCTGGGACTCCATAACCATTGGGATTGATGATTGTCTTTTTCCAAAGCCTAGTGTTATACAGAAGGATTAATGTTTTTTTCTAGTACTCTATTCGTCTCTCTTTTAATGCTCTCTTTGCCGTTCTCTTCGAAGAAAGCATAAGACCATGTCAAGGAAAAATGTAAACGTCTAGAAGACCTTATCTTCAGACACCAGCTGTCGGACGAGCAGATTGTACGGGTGCTCAGGGAGAATGGAGTTGACTTCGGTATCGAAGCTGAAGAGGGGACCGCATACCAGGCTGAGCCATCACATACTCACTCCACTGAAGGCTCCTACGACTCCAACGAAACCCTCTCGCCTTCTGGATCTTCAGCGCCAACCGTCTGGCAGAACATCTACGACACGAGCTTCGGATCTTGCCTGGTAATCTAAAGTCTCTGAGGTGATTGTGCCAGTACTCAGGCTTCATGATCACCGTTTTTGTGTTCAATTTTCTAAGAATGCGCGTCCCAGATCATGTGCAAATCCGGGTCATACTCCACGGGATATACTCGCTCGAATAGTAGGTGAAAGATTGGCCGCGTAATTCTATCTATCTCGATTACCTTGTAGGGTCTCCCTCTCGCGTTGTTACCTATACGGCACTGTCCTGGATCGTCTCGTTGCGAAACCGACTCTACGCCACATCGCTGTCTCTCCGCCTCATCCATCGTCGTGCGCCACCCAGTCGTGCTTAGTTCATCAGTTCATCATCGGTCATCACGCAGCCCACTAGATAACGCTATGTGCATATCTTTTGAGCTTGCGACTAGAACGACCACGCTGGCGAGGACCTAGTCCAATGGGCGCCACATACTCCTCACCATCCGGACTGGAGTCTCCGGGAATGGATGAGCGACGCGAGGAGAGAGTATGTCCCGGGGGCTACTATACGCTGGTGGAGCGAGGTTCATGTGTCATGGTCTGAAGGCGTACCTTGTGGCAAGCACAGTGTTTACATCGGAAGTAGCATTCTTGCATTGCAAGTGCTGCACTCAGGGGAGTAACTTGTATAGGCTCAACCTGAAGACGACTGTCACGGACCCCATTAGTACGCGTGCCAGCCAATAAACAACTTTCAACAATGCTCAGGGTTCCTTTGATATCCCTTTCATCCGAGTCAGCAGCCTGATTGGCAAGATATTCGAAGGCGTTCGAAATTTCACCTGTCATAATCGTGAAGCCCCAATGCTACATAGATTGAGAAACATAGAGTGAAACTTATCAGATCGGGGGAGCTAACGATGAGAGAGTCTATTCCATTGGAAGGTAAATAATCAGAATCCATCTTTAGGTGATTGTATATAACAGCTTTGTCCCCATTGTAGATTGTCTGTCCTCCATATATATCGATAGATGATTACAGCTTCGCCCTTTTAGTGATTTTCTCATCAAGCTTAGCCTATTGGGATTGGGATTGAAATATGAGTCATAATCGAAGTAGCAAACGAGCATCACGTACCTTGACATGATCCATGTACACGTTAGTGACGACCCAGTGCTCCCTCTTCATGTTCTTTCCATGGATAGCGAGGGCCAGATCCTTCGTCATGATACCGTCCTTGTCGATGACCTCGACACACGCGCTTTCGAGGTCTTGGCACCATTGGCGGAGGGCGTCGTTTCCGTCGAGCTTGGCACGATGCAGAAGTCCACGAGTCCAAGCAAAGATCGAGGCGACAGGGTTTGTCGACGTCTCGTTGCCCTTCTGCCACTCGCGATAATGCCTTGTCACGGTACCTGCAGAAACGAGGTCTAGACAGTTTTTCGCAGCACATGGAGGAGAAACGCACCATGTGCAGCCTCGCTTTCGATGACGCGACCATCGGGGGTGATGAGCTCAGAAGTCATCATACCCAGGCTTCCGAAGCCTTGGGCGAGGATGTCACTCTGGACGTCACCGTCGTAGTTCTTGCATGCCCAGACGAAGCCCCCGGAGGACTTGATCGCCTGTGCAACCATGTCGTCGATGAGACGGTGCTCATAGTAGGTACCGATGGCTTCGAAATCGGCCTTGTAGGTAGTATCGTAGATCTCCTGGAAGATGTCCTTGAAGCGACCGTCATACTTCTTCAGGATGGTGTTCTTAGTGGACATGAACAAGTTCATCTTCTTGGCGAGAGCCATTTTGAAGGACGAGTGGGCAAATCCTTCAATAGACTGATCACAAAAAATGGGTGAGTCGCGTCGATGTAAATGAGAATAAAGCAATGCACCTCGTCAGTGTTGTACATGCTCATGGCAACACCCTTTCCCTTGAAATCATAAACGTCCAACGCCGTTGGAGCTGAGCCGTCCGTAGGGGTATAGACAAGTTGAAGTTTTCCGGGTCCAGGAGCGACGAAGTCGGTGGATCGGTACTGATCGCCAAACGCATGTCGTCCGATGACGATGGGCTTCACCCAGCCAGGAACAGGCTTTGGAATTCGTTCGAGGACGATGGGCTCGCGGAAGACGGTGCCTCCAAGGATGTTTCGGATCTGGCGACAGGTTACCTCGAAGTGAGACGAAGGACGGAGTGAAAACGCACGGTTCCGTTAGGGCTCTTCCACATCTCCTTGAGATTGAATTCCTTTACCCGTGCCTCGTCAGGCGTGATAGTGGCACATTTGATGCCGACGCTGTGCTCCAAAATGGCGTTCGCAGCATCGATGGTGACCTGGTCGTTTGTCTGGAGACTCGTGAGTTAATATCGCGATGTTCGATATTGATGGACTACACACTTTGTCTCTGTATTCCAGGCCAAGATCGAAGTACTTGATATCGACTTGAAGATAAGGAAGAATGAGCTGAGTGAGAAACGATCAACAACGATTGTAATCATGAAATCCTGAAACTGCACACCTCTTCCCGAATCTTCTTCCAGATTATCCGGGTCATCTCATCTCCATCAAGCTCCACGACGGGATTCTGCACGACAATCTTCTGAGCCATTTCTGCAGGGGGGTTAGCAAACGAAAGAAAAAATTCGAACCGATTGCCGAAAAAATACTCACGGAACCGGGAAAAACTGCCGGAAAAGGTACGAGTAGGGGTGTAAGATAACCGGAACGAGCGTCCAACGATACGACTTGATAAGTTGCGAGTTGGGACTATCCACATCAGCGCTGTACTCCAGATTAGCGTATCACAGTAGAGTCGAATGATAATGCGGAGAAGTAGCAGACGGCGGATAGTTTTAAAAACTGCTACCTGCCGAATGGATATGTGGTCACAAGCTCAGAATTCTGCCGCTGTCCAGAACACGGCCCATTACGGCCTCTGCCGTGCTTCTGACGCACATGGGAATATCATAAGAAGACAAACTCGAAACTTACCGCTGGCGCGACGATGAGAACAATGATGGTTGAATACAAGAGTAGAGGTTTCGGCCGGGTCAGGAAAATTCGTCTATGATTGCCGATCGTGCTGACTATATACCGACTTCTACCGACATTCAAGCTCGTAAGAAAAAATCACGTTGAAGTACGATTGCCGGTACGGTAACACATGTTCTATCCGACGATAATTTCACTTTTTAAAAGCTAAGAAAAGACAAAGAGAGGATCTACTGCTTGAGCTGTCAAAGTACAACTTAACAGTAGTACGTATCCGTCTGCTGGTGCTTCTCACGATCTTCGAGAAGAGATCACTATAACATCCAACCGAGACAAGGATGTGATGATAGTATCGACGAGTCTTCTATATTATGTATAGTGACCTCGAGACTTTCGATTGCTATGTGAATGAAACGTTGCTTGATTGATATCGAAGCTAGAACCAGAAGCAGGGGACAAGCTTAGAACAAACCTAGTGATATATTTCCGAGACAATTTCGGCAACAAATTGCAAGCTGACAAGAAACGAACAAGGCGAGGGCTGGATGATGTCTGACGTGCAGTGCATCATGGTAGCACTCATAAATGTACAAGACGGTGGGATAGTAGTTGAAGGTGTTTTCATATAAGGCGTGTAAAATGCAAAAAAAAACAGCTTTATTTGTACATGTGGACGCGTTAAAATATTGAGATATCACGTGTACTCCATCATACGGCCGGGCCGGGCCGGGCCGACCGATGAGACTGTACTGCGACCTACGTCACGGTCTTGACTTTTTAATTCTGCTCAGGACTTACATGTTTCTTTCCTAGACCGAAGACCTTAATGCCGAAGTCAGGCTCAGAAGTAATCGTCATTTGCTATTACAGAAATCATGATCTGATCCAATTACTATGTCCCTGGATTCTCCAAAAAAACCTTCTTGTGGCTGAGCTTCTTTTTATCTTAAGGTGAACCGTGATCACCGCCAATCCCTGCCGCCAAATTACGTTGCCATTATGTGTGTTAAATTCAAATGGTCACAAGCTTAGTAGGACCTCACTTCGTCCTGTCCCATGTTCGACCCATCTCAAGTGTTATCACAAATTCTAATCAACATTACCTCCAAAGCCCAGCCACCAAGGCCTCAGATGCCGAGTTTGTTCGACTACTTCGTCAAAAACTGTTCGACAGACTTGGTTCAACCCGTTGTCATTGAAAAATGGACAAAAAACTACGATATTATACAAATGACAAGCAGGAACAATTCGAACCAGTCCTCGTCCACAAATGAAGGATTCTATTCTATCCCTGGATCCTTTTTTGACGAGGTCGCTGTCGAAGTCTTTGATTCACTTTCGGACGCGGAACGGCTGGAAATTCAGCAGGCCAACGAAAAGGCGTATCATAACGCGGTGATTGACTACAAGGAGAAGATGAAGCAACTGTATAAAGCTAATGGCATGGGCCATGGAGAGTAAGTGGTTTTTTTTTATTCGAGACACGTTCTACGCCTAATCTGTCCCCTGCTTCCTAGAAATGGAGCGTTGGAAACTGCCGCTCGCGTTCTTCAGCCGGTAATGGCAGCATGCTGCTCATAGATCGCAAACGATGCGGTCGGTTTCCGAAGGAGTACCAATGTTGATCCAAAAGCAAAGGGAAAATGGTGCTAATATTATCGGAGATGAGGAGTACTATCAGAAATATTACTCTGGTCTGATGGCTACTATCCCAAGGAAAGCCAGAAATCTGCTCCATGGTCTGGCAACGGTGACTAGATTTGACCTCGGCTTCTCTTTTCGGGACGCTGTGACGATGTTAATCGAAATCGAGACACTTCATCGCTTCAGGTCGGTCAACAAGGGTCTTCCTAGCCATCTTCGCCCCCAGGAGGTGTCAAGTTGGATCATGGCTGGTCGAGGGCGCACAGGAGGATGGGTGACAGTGGTTCACATTGAACAATTTTCCGAGGCATGGTGGAATTGGTGGACGGACATGCAGCCAAAGTGGCGTGAACTTGACGCCCATGCCAAGCCAAAGAAAACACTGCCAGTTCGCGCAGAGGACGAGGACTGGACGTGTCTTCAAAAGCCCGGAGCAAATGGGATGATTAGTGTTGTCGCAGCCCTTCACGGGTGGGGTATTGCCATCAAGCAGACAGTGCCTTTGGGCATGGGAGGTAAAAAGGCTGACTGGTTCTGCGCCGTGGAGGATTGCCGTTGGGTCATGACACGTCTTCTTGAATCGCTGAAGAAAAGGCAGGAAGAGGAATGGTCACAGGGTCGTATATCCGAGGAAAATGAAGATGAACTAGACGTCGAGACAGTGGATGATTATATGAAGGGGGACACAGCTTATAGGCCATGAATATCATGTATGTTCGCATCCAAACACCCTTACTCAGGCGTGGACAATGTTATGTCGTTTGAGACAACCTTTCTAGCTACACCAAGCTACGAGAAACATATCGTGAAAAAATGCCATCAAATTAACCATCGTAAATATTATTTCTACATGCATACAAATACACGTCAGGTGAGTCGTTTACAATAATCAGGATTCCCTTTGGGATTCTAAAAGGAGCGATCAGATTTGCCAGTCAAGCTGAAGGCAGCGAGAACCTCACCAAAGCCCAAATCGGCATGTTAATAACCTTGCCGCTACCTCCTCCAACGGCAAAGGTGAACACGAAAACCATGACCTGTGTTCCACCATCGAGAGCAGCAGAGAGGAGGAAGTTGTACTTCCTAAACCAGCGCGGGCGATAGCGACGCAAGTAATATTGTGAGAAGACGGCCAAACAGAACGTTGTGAACACGGAGCTATTGATGCCGACGCTGAGATAACCGAGTGTCCCTAGAATGTGAACGTTAGCACGAAGGTCCAAGAAATGCTCGATAGAAATACGGACAACAGAGCACTGGAGTGACGACCTTATTGGCTCCGAGTTTTGGGAAGAACCGATGAAGCAGCCAGAATGGTATTGGGACAGCGAGGCCGATGAGAATAGAAAATGGCACGATCTGATGCAATTGTTCAGCAGAAAACCTTATAGTAGCTCCAGATTGACGTACCGCGTAGCGACCACCCGGTGCGTAGAGAACATTCCCAAGGGCACCCCAAGATATAGCGTCGCTATTGAAGCTCTAAAAATAAAGGAGAGCCAGGTCAACACCACGGTCAGAATTGCGCTAGCATATCGTATACATACCTGTACTTGTTGACCAGACCACTAAAGAAGCGAACTCTTAAGTGACATTCCAACACGATCACAAAACGTACATACCACATTACTTCCTTGTACATCCAGCAGGATCTCGCGACGGCTGTTGATGATGACCTTCATAATAACGTAGTTCAAAAGCCCGCCCTACCGGTAAAGAATGACGCTAAGGATTAAAGTCACTCGAATACTTAGACATGGGACATACAATGACGGCGCCCAAAGACTGAACGGTGAAAGTGACACGAGGAGGGAGTTTGGTATATTGTCCCTTAGTATTAGCACGAATAAGCAGCGGGGAAAAGGCATCGACGACGAAGTACCGACCATTTTAAGATCGCGAATCAATCCACGAGCTTGGTCGAGAGTATTGAATCCATAGAGCGTGAAGTACATGTTTGCTTGTGGGTTTCCAGGAATCATTGCAGCGCCAAGCATCTATGGGTATGTTGGAGGAAGTACGCAGATCTCGAAATCCTCCCTTACCTGAACCAAACTCTGGATGTTAGGTGAGAAACCTAGGACAACCATAGTCAGACTCATGTTAATTCGTCCGAGGATTTGAAGACAGGCGCACCAGTGATAGCATACACCGTGATGACGAAAGGCAGGAAGATGGTTGCGATGATGAGGCCTACAATTAAGCCCCACCTCATCATCAACAGGTTAGAAAAGACATGCAAGGTTAATATAATTTGTATTTACCACGGCAAACCAGAATGGCCGGTATACAGAGTGGCCATAGCCATTGCGAAGCTTCCAGCGAAAGTGAGGATGTACCACCACATTGGAACCTCTTGGTAGACCTGCATGATTCCCGTAAGAACCTGTGAGCGTAGAGCTAGACGGAGAAAACAGACCTTCATTTTGGCTCGATGGGGGTCGTAATTGTCACCAGCCTATGATTTGGTGTGAGCTAGTAAAACGGCTGTAGAAACAGACATACACGGTATTTCCTAATGACATCTAGGATATCTTTACCGTACCAGAGAGCGACATGCATGATCGTCGCGCCAATGGCAAGATTTGAGCCAATCCTGGTAAGTACTTGGGAGCTGGCAAACCAAGGGAGACCCTTGCAAAGAAGATTTAGTTCGATACACTGCATCAATAGGTACCACAGATATGCCTACAACTTCAGCGAGTTTTGCAGGATCAAGCCTGAATTTCTCGTCGAGGATAGCAAGTTGGTCGTAAAGAGTCCCGTTCTCGTAGAACAACGCTTGAGACAAGAAGGGGAAGTTTTGTCCGTTCCAAACGTTTCGAGCGTAGCATGCACAGAAGGCAATACTGAGGACGATAGTCAGCGGAGAACCGATTGGCCGGTACAAAAAACAGCTTACATGCAGATTGCTGTACCACTGTACAGGGAAAGCTGGGTAGACAAGGGCGTGAAAAGAGCTCCGAGAGAACCACCACCAGACCCGACATAATTCCAGTCGAGACATAACGAAAATACGCCAAGTCCTTCGTTACCCGCGGCTCCGCCTTTCAAGAAGCATGAAACCTGATTCAAAACTATTCAAAACCATAAAAGGAAGAGCTATGCCTACCGAAGATGCGAGTGAACCAAGCACTGTGCTGATCAGCAAGGCAGAAGATGCTAATACCAGTAAGTGTGCTAACGAACGAAGGATCAGCCGACCATTACACGAACACGAGCAGTGATGGATGAGCTTACGGAGCGATGTACTCGGGGAACCATTCCCAAACGAAGATGCCAATAAAGACAAGCCAGAAAAATTTGACGCGCTTCTTTTGGAGCATGATCTTCTTTCCTCGGTGCAAGGCATCAAAAAGTTGCACGGTGGGAAGGAGATTGGGGAACACGATGTAAGTCGGGTACACGAGGAACGAGCGCATGATGCCTCCAAGGCCATAACCCATCAATTGAGAGCCTAGACATGAACGTTAGATGAAACAGCGTCGTACTTCGAAGCTCGGTTACGTACCGATGAGAGTGAATATACCGACACCAACGTTAGGCTTGAGTGGGTCGTATTCAATTGAGCGATACTAGTGTGCCGAATAACAGTCTACTTACATGGAGATCATAGTACAGGTCATCGGCGGCAAAAATGCTAATTGCAAGTGCCGATTCGGCGGCGGTAGAGGCAAAGATAGTGATAGCAACGTGTTCCTTCAAGTCTATATCATTGGTCAACCAAATGAAAAGTTCAAGATATAGGTAAACCTACTAAATGGGCCGGGGTTGAAGAATCGCCAAAACCAGTTGTTCTTAGTCTGTAATTCGGGGCGAACGTTACCAGGACCTGGAATGATCTCTTCAAGAACTCTTCCGAGAATGTAGGCGATGATCTGAATGAATAACTGGCTGACATATACGGTCTGTGGCCTGAAGTACTGTTATTTCGCGTTGATCAGTACGAAAGACCAAGACAAGACAAGCATGGGCTTACGAAAATCTGGCCTAAGACCGAACCAAAGCAAGCCAGGCCTAGGCCCAGAAACCACATGCGAAACGTAAATGCAGGAAGAGTAGGGTCATCCTCAAGGGAGATGAGGCGTGTGACGACGTCAACATCAGTCTCTAGAGTAGATGTTGGACCTAAGAGCAGACACAACTCGGGAAAACATACCAATTGGGCGCTCCTTGCCATCTTCTCCCATGTCGATAATACGCAGGTCGTCATAGACATCTCCTTTGACAGATTCGGCAATCTCAACAGAGTCGCGTTTCCCATTGCGCTTCTCGTCATCGAATGACCTCTTATCGGCCTGGGCAGAGAGAGTGGGGAGCCCCTCGGTTGTCGTCGCCATAAAGGACGGGAATCAACTAGAGAAATTGGCAAAGATGTTAGGTTGCCCTTTATGCATATCAAGACAAAAATTAGCACATGGGCCATTTGCCCCACCACGACAAATATAGGTTGCTTATCGGTCATTTGAGCGAAAAAGCATTCGTTACTTGTAGGTCCATTTAGTTTGGGCATTCGCATAACGAGATTTTCAGATTCCCGAACCCGATGCTTCTGTCAGTCATGGCAACCCACGTGAATCCGTTTTGGTCAGGTCTTCAAGCTTCAAGTTGATTCAAGTAGTTGCTAAAGACCATCCATAGTGTCCAACCTGTCCAAGAGATTGATCGGAGAGGTAGAAAAGCCAACAACGTTCGAACAACGTCGAAGCGCTCTACGTTCATACAAGGCTGAAAATTTAAAGGCTCTGTTGCAATTAAGGAGATAAGACCAAGACGCCAATTGTCAGTCAAAGTTTGAGATGCAGAGCGAACGGTCTCCAATGTGGACGCTTGCTTGGCGCCGCCCGGCCCTCCGAGTCCCGGCGGCCCATCGCCCCATCGCTCACTCCGAGGCTGCCGGGTATCTTATCCAGTCCTACGTTCAAACTTACTTTCAACGCGATATGTTACTTATTGGTTATCCCTCGGCGGGGTCCGCATGGACAGGGGGCCTCAGGGGGCCCGTACTACATACATGCTATGTAGTCTAAAGTTTTCCGCATGCATTGATCGGATGTAATCTTTTCTATTCAGGCCAAAAGACATAGCCATGCGCTTCTCTTGGCGATTCATCCTTGTGTGTATTGTATATACTGGCGCGGTCCCAGCACGGAAAAGCCTTGTACATACTTTGTATACGTTCTTGATTGTTGATAGCGTTTCTTGGACGGAGCCTTCACGTCGGAGGGCAACAATGTTCACTCCGCGTGTTTAGACTTTTCTAGCCGATTTGCCCATTAACTTGATCAAGCTTCAAGTCCAGTATGTACCGCTCGTTTTTGACTCTATATCCTGGGAAATGCTAAGATGGTTGATGAAAGCTTTCCGCCCCGGGCCCCTATCAATACAATAAGTAGTGATGATACGGTCCTACTTGTTTCCATGCTCCCCGCACACATGAGTACCCACACACCCACACACCCACATTGTTCCACCCGTTTTCGTGTCAGAATCAGAAATCTTATCGACGTCATGTGGTACGTACACAGACATAATGCTACTGACAATTGCTTATGTTCACGTCACATCAGGAATGTCAAAATTGTAAGTACCGAACATAAACAAGTAGACTGTCCTGGCGGCCGGTCCTTGTCTAAGTATTCTTTTGGTACGTGTATCGGAGCCACCCTCACAGGATCCTATCACAGAATGTCTAGGACGCATTTCATGACATTCTTACACGGGAACCGCATTGTCGGTAGCGAATCTTGAACATACTTTCTGGTCGTAGGGACACGGACGGAGATACGTGCAGTACACCGCCGCTGCCATTCTATGGTCTCGAATAATAACCATGGTAACCACCTGCATTGAAGGTTGTTGGTTGATAGGTCGCATGTGCCTGCGTCGAACAATGCGGTGGTTGGAATGACGAACGGGCATAGTTGTGCGTGGTCCCTGAGGGTCTGAGGCTGTTGCGTGGCACCGAAGGTCGCTGGGGCTGTACCACATTTGATGACTTGGACACTGAAGAAGACGGCTCCTTCGCTCTTGTCAGTGTGCACGATTTGAGATGTTCGAACGCCTTCAAGGCATCATCATATCTAAAGAACAATTTCAGATCTAGAGTGACGGCGATGTACCATGTCAGGTACTTACCGTTCTTCACAATTAGGACAGACGAGTATTTGACCACTGTTCTGACGACGTCGTTTGGTGCCGTTCTCAAGAGTGTTGGTCAAAGGCTGCGAAGGATCCATTAATATGGTCTCTGCGCATTCGAGATCCGAGTTATCGCGTTTCCTCTTTAGTACAGAAGGCGCAGACTTGAGCTTCTCGGTTTGTTGGAGGCCGGCGCGGGATTGTGTTGGCGCGGTAACTGTCGACTTTGGGGCAGTTCGCGAGCGTTTAGCTTGTGTCGATTTCAATCCGGTGTTCGGCGAGGGAGGAACCGAAGGTTCTGATAATATCTCCTTAGTCCTGTCAGGGATCTTCCCCGGTACTCCGAGCAACGGCTTAGGGACTTTCACCTTGACCAAGGGGGATTTATCGGTGTTTGAGTTTTTGGCGAAAGTATTCGAAGATGCGTCTATATAGCGCCTCTTGGCAACAGTAGCTGCCGTTTCCCTTGTGTTAACATGCGTTGCCGACTGGGGAAGCGCAGTGTTGACCCCGACAGTGGGTGGTCTCCAGTATTGAATAAGCTGATCCGGCGCCATCTTTTGTTGGAGGCTCAGAGATGGGACGGCGCCAGAACAGCCAGAGGTGGAATTTGTGATAAATGGGCGCGCTGAGAACGCTCTCGCGGTGTCAACGGAAGATAAATTTTGCGGTTGGACAGGGAAAGTTTGCACTGGCCCCGGAACGGGAAGAGAAATCGCAAACGTCCTGATCGTGACCACATAGTTAGCAGCAAAGATGGGTGGGGGGTAGGTGGGTTTTGTTCTCATGCTAGAAGTGGATTTGAAGACGCAGTAGTGGATTTAGGAAGTGGAATGGAAGCAGGTTCGCAAAAACAGGATTTCCAGAAGACGGGCCCGATAGCAATTACTGTATTATATATAACAGAACGCACAATGAGGAGAAACCATTACGAATGCAAGGTCCTGTGAATTCCAACAGATGGCCAAAGCGCAACGTTGCCCGCTTTGTCATTGTCCTTGGTCAATATTCTCTTCATTGTTAGAGTTTGGGTTGTCCACGGAGAAGAACAATACTGCCGCCCTTTTTATGAAACGTGAAACATCATGATTCATTGCCAAAACCTGCTACATAACATCTTGAAGCAGTTAGTATGTATTTCGGAAGTCGTTGACCGGCTCATTCAATTGATACTAAACCATTTGTTTCGTAATAATGGAAAGATGACGTTAGGGCTTACTAGAATCAATCTCGCCAGTAACGTTCAGTCCGACCAATCATGCAGCCAGCGTGAGTTGAGTGTAAGATGCAAGTATTAACAAACAGTTTCCTGAAAAAGGTTATCGATAAGATCCTACTTGATTAGATTAGATTGATAGCCTCGCCGCTGTACCAGCTTGTTGGTACAACGTAATGCTAGTGAAACATATCAAGTTGAAGATGAGGTGCTATCAATTTCTTGATTCTTTGCACCGCGCGTTGCCTTTATGGTGAGTACTTGGGAATGTTGGTCAATCTTGATATGTAGACAACGGTTGATCTGCTCAAGTCTCTAGCAACGATTTTGATGGTGACGGTCTCATATTTGGCAACGAGACATTAGGGAGGTACCTCTTTCAATATCATTTCTCTCTCCCATAAGCTCGAGTTTGCCAGGCGCAGCTAACTCTGCATTCCACTCTTTTACATACCCTGCAGATAGCCTGAGATGTGCTTGTGGCATTGACACAATATCACACGTTACTATACATGGATCCCGGATCTCTCTGTTTTTCTACGACTTCGATCCTTCGTTGCGCATCTTTGACTAGGCTCGAGGTTTTTCTACTTATTATACCTACGGCGATCGAAGTTTTGTTCGCCACGTCACTTCTTATTTGGGGCAACGATCGGTCAGTAACAAGCCCCGAGTTAAATCTTCCGAGTATGATAGTAATGTTCATTCTAGTCGGCACCTTTGGATCACGGCAGAAGGGTGGATTTATTTTTCTCTGGCGCTCATCGAGATGTTGTCCCATATTCTTCCCGCGGTGCGGGACCGCCTAGACGTTTTCAAAGTGTTTGATACTGTCTTGGGTATGTGTGTGGCGACCAGAGTCTCATGTCTCGCTGATTGTTTGAACAGCAGGGGCTTCGTCTGTTCCAATCTTTTGTTATCTACTCTTCGTGTTTCTTTTCGCGCGAGCGGAGCTCATTGACATCCTCCCTCGTCGCTTTCAGATGATTCCAAAACTTATGCTTCTCATCTTTATACCCGCAATTGTAACACTTAACGAGTTGGCCTCTTTCATTGGGATATCGCATCGTAAGCCAACCTTCTCCTTTGAATTTTGCTGTTAATACAACCCCGCAAATTAGGTGTCACTGATATCGGAAATGGTCATACCATTGTGAACGATTTTGCAAATGACAAGGACCGGGATGTCTGGACCTTCCTCACCAGTTTTACACTTGCACTTCTCGCAGCGTATCAGTTCTTGACTTTCTGCCTCGCTTTCTATCGTCTCATCAAAGCCATGGTTAATCAGCGCCGCATTGAAACCACCGCGAGTGATGAAGTCCAATTTCTCAGAGGTATTGGCTGGATCACGGCTGGGCTCAAATTGGGGGCTATAGAGACAATTGTAGGTTTTGCTGAAAATGGTTTTGGGATCGCGATGACAAGGCGGAGTATGCGATTGCTTGCACGCGCGGGTCTCATTATTGGACTTATCAAAGGGTATGTATCATAAGATTATATATCTTTTTGAGTGAGTGTAAATTGATGCTGCAAACAGCTTGGACACAACGGAGGACTTTACAAATCTGGAAGAAGAGTTGGTTGGTGATAGACGCAATAGCCATTCCTGGCTGCGGGATTCTATCTCAAATACGAGACATAGCACACTCCGGCTATCCCCCGCAGCTACTGTCTTTTATTCCTCGCCCCGAGCTCCGCAAGGTCTTGCTTTTTCTTCCCTTTCTCATTCAGAAAGTGGACTTCCAGCCTCAAAGAGTTTCTCTGAGGTGAAAGAATCATCATCATCGAGTGCTGGGGGCCGAGTTATAATGGAAAAACCTGCTCGAGAACATGTGACTGTTCGTTTCGAGAACGGCACTCCTAAGCTGCACATGCGATTTTCTGCTCTTGAAATTCCCGAGTTCCTCATCCCCATATCCAATAATGGTCTTACTCGCACGGCTACAGAAGTAGCTAAAAAACCTCGTTCGTCGGCCCCTCGCCCAGCTACATTCCATGCAGATTCTTCCGATCTCCCGTCCGCTTCGAACGCTCTTGGCCTCTACGCACTCATGCCTACAAGTCACCGAGTCGTGAAGAGCACTCCACCAACCAAGAACGCCTCAGGTTTACCTAGCTCTCCCCAAGTTTATCGATCTTCGAAGGAAACGCGAAGCGAGTCGTCATATAGCAGTCCCACGGGGAGTGAACTAGACTCATACACCTCATTGTCCACCGTTCGTGAATTGGCGTCTCAATTCCCTCCCTTGCCAACTCGGATCCTTGAGGCTGTCAAACAGTCTGCTGCCAACAGCGAGATATCTGACGACTTTTGGGACGACTCTGCCTTCATTTCACGTCCCTCCTCCGTGGGGCCGTTTGCCTTACTGCCAAGATCTCCGGAGTCTGTTGCCACTCCCTCTACGATACGTGAAAAATCTACTCCCAACGCTACGACTACTCGTCCTTTGGATGCGACCGCTTCAGACAGCATTGAGACAACGCCTACGACGACAATCTCTGGTTACATGTCCACCCCCGCCCTGTCGATGTCAACAGCCTTCACTGATGAATCATACATGGACTTTGGGTCTGTAGTGGGCTCAATGAAATCCCGAGCTTTCGGGAGAGACAGCACTGGGGTAGTTGCGCCTACCCGGGGTCCTGTAGATTGGATCGACTTCGATGGCATTCCCAATGTCAGCCTACCTCCAGTCATCGAAGAGACAGAGAAAGAACAGACTCGTCACTCACGGCAGAGCGGGAGCATGGATTCGTTGCGCATATCATGGCTTCAGGATCCAGATATCGAGGAACCCCAACTCATACGGGCGGTAAACTTGAGATCCCAAGTAGCGAGGATCAAGAGTATTGGGAAGGCGCCGAGGCGGGTAACACCCCAACCCGTTCAGACCGGGCATCTCCGTGGCAGCTTGCACATCGAGCCAATTCATATACCTCCCAAAGAGGACATGTACAACGTGGAAGTTATACAGGACAGTTTGAGGTCTTCGTACGGCCAGAGTGTGTTAAGAGATTCGGATGTGTTGGGGATGGAGGATTTGAATCGCGCACACAACCAGCATACAAACAATTGAGGGCATATTTGAGGTTTTCTTATTCTTTATTTACCACATACACATGTGTACTTCTTAGGTTGCAATGTATCTAGTGTACTTATACGTTCCCATTGGTATCTTGGATGTTTGTGGGCCATGCAACACCACAGGATCAAAACCCCTTCCAGAACGACTTGTGATAGTCATACCGTCTTGCTAATGTACTCTAGCGGTCTATCATGCTAGACAGGATGCTACGTAGAACTGTCGGTATATCCGCCGTGTTTCCTACACGGAATCCTCGGCCTGGGAGGCTTTTTGTGATCCTGAGATACAAATTAAGGGCATTAGTGTGATAAAGGTCATGATAGGATAAATACACACCAGGCTGCCTCCGCGCCTTCTCCAATACAGATGAGCGCTGTATGAACTTTAGGGTTTCGATTCATTACGCGCGTCAGGTCGGCAGGAGTTATTTGGTACCGTCTGAAATTCGCGTCCTGAGTTGAATCATCAGTTTCAGCAACCCTGGTGCAATTGAGGATACCACACTGTTATAGCAATGACAAACCAATCGTCTATTTTAGAATACACTTGTCAGGAGTGAGAAAAACACAACCAAGATCGACTTTACCTGCATCGTATTTGCCTACTTCAGAGACACCTTTCTCAATGGCTTCGACTATATCTCCGATCAGTCGCCGCTGGGAAAGAATCCGACAGGCCCTACCTGTATAGTCTCCAGCAAACGCATACTGAGGAATCATGTGCATCTTCTCTACAACCTTCCATCTGTCACGGAGCTCGGTAGGAGGTTTGTCGAGTAGCACTAGAGGGATATCTGGGCCGTCCCCAGACTGAAGCTAAATTAGTTTTCCTGTTCAAAGTTGCAGACAATAACATACATGACCGTATATCTAGATCGTCCGACATAAATCAGTACAGATGATCATGAAGAGCGGAATCAGAAACTTACATCCCAAGCGTACTTCTCCTTTCTGGAAAGTCTTTCAAAGGTCTCCATCAACATGACCGCTAGCACTTGACATGAGCAAAGAACAGATAGTAAAGAGAAAACCATACCAGTTTCCATGCTCCTTTGGAGGCGGCCATCGTATTGAAATCGGTACCTGAAGGTGATTTAACATTGAGGCTCCACAGGACAAGATCAGGAAGATTACATGGAACCGCTGAGGTCAAAGATAAATCTGATCCTTTTTGGCCTGAGATATATTCAAATGAACAAAAGATGCGAAAAGAATGATCAGGCGGGCATACTTGATCTGAGGTCGACCAAGCTCTGGTTTTTCCATTCCCCGACGCTTGTACACTGTGGCTTCTCCCGTAAGACCTTCGGTCAACCGACTATCATCAAGTTCTCCGTCTGTCTGCCGCTTCAACCATACACGCTCCTCCTCTTTGGCTGCAAGATCTATGATTACAGTTAGTACCGAAAGTGCACCACATGGCAAAACGCACGCTCAAGTAGATTATGGAGTGACAACATATGTGCCTGCGTCGCAGTCAGAATACTCCCATACCCCTTGGCCTCTGAAGCAGACATGTCCAGTTCCTCCAGACGGCGTTTCAATTCCTCTCTTGCCATTTCTCTCGCCTTTTCCTTGATGTGATCAGGAACGTTGTCCTTCAGTGCGTCCGGCACCTTTGAAATTGATCAGTCGACGACATTGATTCAACGGAACTGCTCCTAAGTACTTGTTTGATGTCACCTCCCTTCCAAAGACGCTTGTATCCGCCGCGGCCGCCCATCCCAGCAGTGTCACGCCCTCCTGTCTAGGATGACGACTTCAGAACACACGCCTTGATGGTCTTCAGATAAAACTTCATACCCCTCCTGCATAGGTATTTCCACCAGAATGTTCCTTATCATCATGCTTGCCCTCCTTGGGTTCGCTGAGATCAGTCTTCTTTGGTTCAAATTCGATATCTTGAATTTTCTTCTTTGCAGCCTCACGTGCAGCATCGAGGCCAAGATGAGGGACCTGTAGACTGTTCCAATGTAGAGTGTATAAGACGGTCATTCACAAGAAAACCAAGTCAACCACCTACCCATGGTGCTCGAGGATTTCATCGAGCTTGTCAATAGTCTCTGGTTTATAGATATCAAAATCGAAGATATTGCGAAGGGCATCCCCCAGTGAATCTTGGGGATAAGCTCGCATGTGTCGGATGAGATTGATCAGTTCTAAGGTTCTTCCATATCAGCACTAATTTCTTTTCGATGTCGAATTCCTACCTCTCAACGAGTAAGGATAATTCAGAACACCCGCGTCATAACCATGACGTAGATCATGGAATGCCCCAACGAGGCGCAAAATCGTGTCTTCATCGATTTCGGGGGCCAGCTGCTGCAAAAGCTTCCGCTCCGACGCCTCATCGGGGTTGCTCACGGAATGTGCACTAAAGTTCTCCCCCAGAACTTGCAGGAAGTGATTACCAAGGAAAGCTGTTTTCATATGAGGCTAAGTCGAATGACCGGTCAGACAACGGGACACTCACGATAGCCCGGACGATTTGCAAGCAAGATGAGACGGAAATTTGGATGAACGACGATGTCGCTTTCCCGCTCACGAACGGGCCGTACCCGACGGCCATCAGAAAGCGTCAACTCACCCTGGCCGGCTAAGCTGCGGAAGATTGCGACGACGTGCTCTGGCGCCTTGTCAGCCTCGTCGATAATGATCACTCGGCCGTAGGTGATGGCTCGGAGAAGAGGTGAGTCAGTGTATTGGAGAATACCTCCTTCCAAAGACGTCGTGAACATCAACTGATTGACTGTTGTGTCACGATGCAACTGGATGTACTCTCTGGGACGTCTTAGCAGCTATAACCATGTCAAATCGGATGGCAATGGAAGGGTGCTGACGACAGACCTGGCACAGTCTGTAATAACGGGTGAGCTCCACAACAGAGAGCAGGGCATATTGGGCTCACCGGTCAACTATTTTATTCTTCCCTACCCCCTGATAGCTAATATTTCAGACACCGTATGCGAAGATAAAAAAGTCCGAACGTACTTGATTTCCCAAGAGCACGACATGCTCGCCAAGGAATTCCAAATCTATGGCCAGATCACGCATCAAACCACTCTGCAAGCTGTTATTGTAGAAGTGATCCATGTGGGGCACATGCGACGCCACTCCATCGACGTCCTGTGAAGCGTCGAACATCGGGATTGACACTTCGAAAATGTCGTCGGTCGAGGACTTGGATGCAGAGAAGATCAAAGCTTTCTCTTTGATGATTGGATTCCCGTTGGACTAGAGCGATGTTGGTCAGCATGATCCCTTCACACAAGATCCGAAAGTTTTACCAGAGGCGGCTTAGGTTCGATCTTTGCTTCCGTCAAAAGTGTATCGAGGTTCATCCTCTCCACCGTAGGCAGGAACTCCGCCAACAATGACCGGTTGATGATAGCATTCAGGTCGTCGTCGTGAGGGAACAGGGTCAGCCGCCTAGCAATCCGCACCAGGGATCGTGTACCAAGCTTCCTGTTCTTCAGCACATTGTCGTCTGACATGCTTTGCCTGTACTTCTCAGCGAAAAGCAGTAAGCTCTCTACAACATGTCGGGGACAACCTGTGGCTCGGAGGATGTCCGATTCCTCCTCATGGCTCATAGACTGACTGGGGATGGGGAAGAACATGTTCGCGTGCTCGTCTAGTAACCAATCTTTGAGTGGCAAGGATTTAGAGGCCGTGCTGATTATCCTGAATGAAGGATGCGCCAGAGACAGCTCCCCTTTCGCAAGCTATATGAAAGAAAAACCGTCAGGAAGGAAGAGAAGTAACTTGCTCGCAAGGACGTACCTCTTCCGGAGAGGCTTCCGAGACGATACGTTTGTTCTCCCAGAGCTCAGTTTCTCGATCCTGAATTAATCGAGCCAGAGAGCCAGCTGTGGATCCAATGACGTCGAGACCTGAGAGATGGACCAGTTGACCAGCCCATGCTCCTTCAATCAATGGACTGGTACAAACATTCTCAGTCCGTCGGCTGCAAAATAAAGAAACGACCCACCTAGGTTCCCAAGTCGTCGCTCCGCCATTCTGAATCTTCCGCCGCATAAACAACTCCCTACCACCCAATTCCTTGTACATATGTACCACTTCCTGTTCATAACCCAGCACCTGACTGAAGACCTTCACAAGTGTAGACGTCGACGTCGAGGCCGTAGATGGCATCGCAGGAGGGATCAAGGAGATGTCCCAACCCAATGCATGTGCTTGCAGGAAACAGGTAAGAAGTCCGAGGAATCTTCTTGTAGGGTGGAACTCCATATCGCCCTCGAAGGGGAAGGGTCTAAGTGTTTTCGTTCCCGCCGGTACTCTGAGGACAACCGGAGAAGCACCAGGATGAACAAACGTCACTTCCGCAGACGTCTCGTCCAAGCGGTTAATAGCAGAAACTCGGTAGCCCAACAGACCGATCTCCTCGTTCTGGGACATCGATGGCGTCCCGAGCTCTCCAAGCCCAGCCTCTTCCGTCTGCTGACTAAGTAAAGCCCATGCCTGGAAGGGCGCATGTACAAGCGAGGGGTGGATGGTCAGGACCAACCGCGCGAGCTGGTCGGGTGTAAGACCAGCTTCAGGTGGAGGAAAGGCCGCAATCAAGCTAGCAAGTTTCGCCAGGGCAGTTTGGGGGAATGGGGGCAAGGAAGAACGTGAGATAGCCTCGAGAGCATTCCGTGATTCGCTGGCGAACTGGACTGAAAGGACGAGGTTGCGGAGCTTTGCGTAGAGGGAGCTTGGTGGTACAGATTGAAGGGTAGCAGCACGAAGGGCGGTCAGAGAGCCGACGGGGTCGACGAAGCGTGATTGGAAGCGACTTCGGAACGGGGGGTCCAAAGGATACCCTGGGTAAGGCGGGACGGGTGCAGCGATGGCGATAACACGGAAGTTCTTGTGCGCGCGGACGAAGTTATGGCCGCCGCCTACAGATATAGAATTCGACGCTTCGAGCTGTGCGTATCGTTGTGGATGAATAATATGTGTCCCGTCGTCAAGGTTCATTTCTCGGTTTTCTAATAGATTGTTGAGCACCTGCTATACATGAGCACACGAAACATCGTAGATTAAAAGAACGACATACCGGCATTATGCCGCGCTCAGCCTTCTCAATACCCTCCAAAATCAATACCCTTCCATGCTTGACTGCGCTTACGGCAGGGCTATCCACGTAAATCAAGTTTCCGCCCTTCCTGATCTCTCTTCCCTTGACATACAATAAATACGGGCTTGGTTCAAGAGGTATGGATACGTACCTGCTTAAGCTCTGTCTCTCCCACATCTCGATGGAGCGCGATGTACTCATATTCCGCATTGATCAAGCTGCAATCATTGATCATCATTCAGCATTCCAGTCAACCATCCAAAAACTCCTACATACCTAGCAAAAGTCATAGCAAGACGTCGCGCATACGGTCCAGGCTGAGAGACCAAAAAGACATCCTGTCCCAGAAGATGTTTCTGCAACAAAAAATGCAAGTTGTCTCTATTGACCGCATCGTTGATATCAAGCAAGTCCTTCGACCGCGGAAGTCTCGACGGCGTCGAAGCCTCTGGCACCTCGTACGTGATATCTCCTAGCTTGAGGGTCCCTACAGACGGCGGAGGCGGAGTCAACTCCTGCAAAATGTGCTTCAGGCGTCGTTGGGCCATTATGGCCGTCGAAGGACGTATCACAGGAACCAAGAGGCTCCGAGTAATGTGATTTAACCGGTTACAAGGGTTAAACAGCGTCCACAACGGACTATAACGGATATATGGGCATAAGTTCGACGATAACATGCATTTTGGTGGAGAGGCGGGTAACCGGCCCTGTTTGTACCCGGTTGAGACCCACTAGACTCGTTACCGTCTGTCCGTGCCACCAAAAGGGATGAGGCAAGTTGTTTAAACCCACACCATCTTTGAGTCTTTAGACTCGTGGTCAATTCAGAGTATATAAGTACAATAACCTACATCGACGAAACCTCATTTACAATGAACGGAGCAAGCTCGACGGCCATAACTGGAAGTACACGAAAGGTATAACACCAGCGTAACATACATACGGTCCCCCCAACTATGATCATTTAAAAATTCTCTGAAATGACGAATGAGATATGAATGTGGCTAGCGGCGACAAACAACAAACTGACCTTTTCCAAAGAAGAAACGAGTGCCTTTGGGCTGCGAATATTTGTTCGACATCTGATGCAGAGTCTTGGACAGGACCGCCGGTCCGCAGAAAAACTGAGAGGAGGATTATGAATAGAAAATTTACAGAGAGAGCAACAAACTGAGACTTACCACACCAACATCGGTCTCAGGGTGCTTCTCCGAAACAGAGGTGAAGACGCGATCCCAGTTGGGACGACCGAAGTGAGTAGGAGCACGGAGTGAAGTGATAGCATCCTTCTCAGCGCCAACGTCTTGCACGATAATGTTGTTCATATCATCCTCCTTGATCTTGGCAGTGAGGTAGATGTTGATCTCGATTCTGTTCTGGACATCCTGTTCTTCAATTGCATGAAGGAGGGAGTGGAACCACTCTGCTGTGCCGAAGTCACGGATAACCCAGGTGAAGTAGACCTGCGAAGATAATGTTAGACGTAAGATAGAAAACGGATAAGATAAAGAGACATGCCTTAGAGAGACGGGTGGCTTTGGAGTTGTTGAACTGATTCATGCGGTACCAGATCGACTTCAGGATTCTAAAGAAGAGAGGTTCGATGAGTTACATTCCTCCAACAACTAAGATCGACACTCACGAAGCGAAAGGTGTAACACCGATACCAGCACCAACAAGCAGGACAGTCTCAAACTTGAAAAAGTCTTCACTAGCACTTCCGAAGGGGCCGTCGACCATAACACGAGGGAGAGTACGGTTGAGAGGCGGGTTTGTGACGGTGCCGACCACCTTGCTGCCTGCAGATTCTCCTCCTTTGTCCTTACCACCCTTGGTCTCAAAGTCACATCCAACAGCCTGAGCAAGAGCCCTGGTGAAGTCTCCGACGACACGAATGTGGACAGAGATGTAATCCTCCTCGGGCGCACTAAAAATACATTAGCCGATTTCTGAGTAAAAATGCTGAGATACCCACCTGGTCAAGGTGAACGGGTGCCATTGGAAGTAAGATACCTCGGGGCACGAGAGGAAGATGTATTGGCCAGCACGAGTTGTGGTCTTCTCCTTCTTGATCTGAAGCTCCATGACGTTTGAAGGGTGTTGGATGACCTTTGAAATGTACGTTCTATGGCGAGATCGGATTTCACGAAGGATGCGCTCCCAAACATATATGACACCTCCGACCAGCCAGTAGCGCTAACAACACGTCAATATGAAATCAGCATCTGGGAACGATCGAACGCACCCAGAAGACACCGATGGTATTAAACGAACAGTACGGAGGCCTGTCTGGCTTGATCATGCAGAACATGCCGTGGAGTTGCCAGCAAACGAAGAAGGGAATGAACAGGTGATGCGAATACCAGAAACGTTCAAAGTGTGCACGCCTCCGCTTTTCCATGGCAAAGAACACCATAATTGCGAGGCAGGCTGTCATGATCCAGCCAGTTGCACCTGGGCCCGTGGTAAAATTAGCCGCGAAGAAGGCGAGAACTCTCTGGCCAGTAGTTTTTGCGTCGGTGTCTGCCATCGCAAGCTTAGCGAAGTTAACCATATGTGCAACGATGTGCACGACTGTTCCTGCGACGATGGACCACGCTGTGGCTTTGTGTAATAGGATGTTCTTGTCGAAAGGAATTAAATCGTTGAGCGGGGTGCGGCGTAGCAAGGAAACAAAGTTGCGGCAGACTGGGAGGAGAATGAAGATAACATCAACATGGAGAACGAGTGCAGCGGTTCGAGCGATGGCTATTTGGGGAACGTAAGCTCGAAAAGGAAAAAACGAAGTCTACATTAAAACGTACGATACGTGATACCAAAGGTTGCACGAGCGTTGACGGAGTTGTCCTTCAATTGGTAGTTCAAAAAACCGAAAACCGCAACCAACAAGTGAAGGAAAATCCAGACACCAAAGAACAGGTGCCTGCCTCCTTCATTAATCATCCACACATCAAACTTCTCGCGGAATGTAGCCCGCTTGGGCGGGCTCGATGTAGTCGAAGCCACCGTATTGGACCGTTGCAGGCCTTGAAGTCGTCTCCTCTCCGTTTTGTTACGCTGGAGATGGGTAGGTAGGGAACCGCCAGCGTAGTTCATTGGGACATCAGGATGCTGATCCAGCGCATACTTGCCGTCCGAAAAATCGAGGCCAGATGAACGTTTGAAAGGCATTATGAAAGTTTATTAAACAACCTTGCGCAGCGAGGATGAAGAAAGTAAAAAGAAGGTAAAGGACCGGCCAGCTGGTCGCGATGCAGGAGAGAACGAAAGACGAAAAGGAAACAAAAGGGAGACGCTGTTTTGGGTCGCCATTAAGACGTTGATTGATCAGTGTCAGAGAGTGTGGCAGCGTGCCGAAAATCGGGTGTTACCACGAGCCGATTTTGATGCACTGATGCTTCTACATATAGCAATTTTGATGCAGTCGCTATTCTTCTGACCTTTTATTGTTATCATGCAGCGTGTTTTTCTATTCAAAAAGACTAATAGTGAGTCTAGTCAGGCCCATTTTTCGCCTGAACTCACTATGAACAGAGTGCCTTGTTAATCATATCGTTAACAGCGTTAACAGTCAATCAATCATAATATTGTTCCGCGAACTTGTAATCACTCCTTGTCGATTGACGGGATCAAGCTTACGGATTGAATAGCTTACTACTTGAAACGTTCCAGACCTGACTAGACTACGCTTGCCCAGTGGCATTACACGGAACTGTAACATCTCGTCAGTGATCTAGAGCCAATCCATGGCCCACACGCACCTGTCAACCCCGACAAATCTTCAACATTCTGACATATGAACCTCGGAGGTTGGGAGGCAGGGCCTGTGACATTGAAGTCCTCAAAACCGATGTCATCGCAACCCACGGCGGGACTACACTCAATGTCCACAACTGATTTAAGAATATAATGAGTCAGCAACAATGCGCAGCAAATCCATTACCACAACAACTGACTTATGTTCGTCGTTGCCGTGCCACTCCAATCTACGAAAGTGAGATTGCTGAACATAAGCGTGGATGGCATATCGCCGCTGGACACGAAAATCGAGATAAGAAAAAGATTCGGCAGTAGCAGATGTAGTTCCCCTCGACCACGCGCTCACCTGTGGCCACTATTCGTCTGGAAGAGTTGGACAGGCCTGTCGACACGATCAAGTCGAACGCCCTTGGCAACCACATTGTTCACATGTCCTATTTCCGGAAGATAGTCAGTCCTTTGCGTCAGAAGACTTCCAGGGACGCTCCACACCTGTTCCACCCCCTCCGCCTGTGGGCGGAACACCATTAACAGTGCCGGTCCATGTTTTGAAATAAACCTAGATCAAGAAGCTAAAACAAACGGACATATCGGAGAAGCCACCAGGGATACCCCATTCGCCATGTTAGGCTGGACGTTTGGGTCAATGCGAGTGATCTACACGGAACCGAGGTACGTTCAGCGTGGTGAGAGTAAACAGACGAGTGGCGATGACGTACAAAGAGATCTTCAAGCTCGACATTCTCTACGATATCAGACTTTGGCCTGTGTCAGCTGGGTTGCGAGA
>JAGGAW010017202.1:0-15128 GCA_017657375.1 Termitomyces sp. T27 | reverse complement strand
GAGATCTAAGGAGGCCAGCCTTAAGCTTGATGATGATAGATTTCTGTAATGTTCGAGGTAGCGTTTATAATGTGTAGTGTCAACAAGGACTCGGCAGAGTGGGAAAAAGAGGTAACGAAAATCCAAAAATCATTCCCACTTCAAAGTCCTGTAAACTTGGGGACTCAGTGTCGTCATTATGGCTTCGACAACATCTTTGGCTCGAATCACAATCAGAAAATGTGTTCGAGATTCTGAGTTCCCAGGCCTAAGCTCTGTGTTTAACGTTAACGAGTTTCTCCTGAGGTATTAGATCCTCGAGCGGCCTCAGTGCCTATCATTAGACTTGATGTGCCGTGTCAATGTTTTACGACAGTAAGACATTATCGAGTCAAGATGATGCAGGCACGCCGTTACGCGACCAAGAAGCCGGTAGGTCAACGCAGTGCACAAAGTGGTAGCCGTGTTATCTAATTTTTTAACCTGAAATCGTGTTAAATGACGGTGTTAAGATATAGCGTGATGATGCTGACGGAGAAGGGCGGAGATTGCACTCCAAAAATAACTTCTCGAAGCGAACTTACTCCATGATGCATGATGCATGACGTTTGAGCATGTTCATCAAGTTCCCTACTTAAATTCGACCGTACAACACAAGAAATGGTGTTTCTGAAACAGGCTGTCTTTTTGGTGTCTTGTCTGCGCTCCAACCGTTTCCAAATGTCCGTCAAACGGTCAAACGTCTGCCTCGAAACGCGTGCAACCCACAAATTTGACTAGGTTAGACGTTTCTGAGAGTGAGCTTACCCTGCACATGAGGACCGTGGGGCAGTTACATGGCCCTGGTGATTATGAAATTTGAACACTTGAATCGGCCTTTCTCTACATAGATGAATCCGAGTCGGTGTTGATGACTACTAAGCTGATGGTTCGAAGAGGACAGGTACGTAAGTTAAGGAAAGTTGATGTCGACGGAGATTGCGCGCAAACTACTAGCGGATCGCTGTAGGCCGAATCCTAAAAACTTTATTTTCATCCCGCTATCCATAACCAGTGTTCACGAGTGACGGTAAGTTGGAACCAACACAGAAATGCGATTCTTTCGTATCCCCGAGGTTATGATCAGATGAGCTTTCCATGAGACCACTCATGGGACATGTATAAATGCACAGTATCGGTTCGATCTACGCCAAGCCTATCGCGTTATCCACATCGTGACCGTATCCCCGTTATGATAGGCCCTGGCTCACATCACAATCGATTACCGCATCTGGTCTATCGTTATGGAAATCTCTAGCGGTGCCACACTAAGCCAATTTAAAAAAGGCACTATTCTGTTTTGAGATATATGTGCCTTGTGAGGGGTGACTTGGGGTACGTACCATACATAAGAGCACCCTTGTGCCGAATGTGTTCCTTTTTGATGTCCTTCTGCTTGTTCTGCTCCTCCGTTGTGCTTTGGCACTGACAGTCTTTTCTCTTTGGTTATGGATCCTCAGAAGCTCGCTGGCGGTAGTGGTTCTCCTGGTCGAGGTTCTGCGCGTCATGAAACGACACCATCGAGTTCGGGTCCTATCCAATCCAGCTTCACCTCGCAACCCTCTCTTCCTTCAATCCGTCAACTACATCCATATCTACCTCCCTCTGGATTATCACAGCATCTCTCAGGCTCAGGGGAGGGTTCAAGCCTCATATACTCCTCACCTTCACAATTCGTGCCCCAACCTAGTTCGTCGGGTCAGTCTTTCTTGGGCTCTCGTAGGAGCTCCGAGATATTTGCTATGGATTCTGAGCCCGACGTCGCGGAGCAGTCGCGTGAACCGCCGAAGAAGAAGAGGCGTCGGCAAGCCTTGAGCTGTACTGGTGAGGAATATCATAAACTTTATTCTTATAATCAAGTAATTGATTGAGTTTCTATCTTCCTGGTCCTTTTACTTGCATCTTCCTCTCTACCCTCGTTTCCTCGTTCTGTCCCTGTGCGATTATCCTCCGATTTCGTGGCGATGGCAGAGTGTAAAAGGCGAAAAATCAAATGCGATAGGTCTGATCATATTGGTGATTGTGCACTAAGCATTATTATCTGATGAAGCCCCATTCGTTCAGGACCCAGCCCTGTACCCCCTGTACACGCCGAGGAGAGCAGTCGAGATGCCAATGGCATGTCGTTGAACCGATGTGGGTCAATCCTCAATTTGACTTTCGACACGTTGACGTGCTCACAACGAAAATTGCCTGTCCATAGAGAGAAGTACGTTACTCGGGCTGAGTTTGACGAACTCAAAGCACGTTATGATGAGCTTTTTGAACAAGTGCAACGTCTACAAGCAGCAACACAAATTCCTCCCCACTACCAGATGGGCATTCCTCCTGGGCTTCCAGGGGCAGTCAGAGAGGCAGTGCCGTTGACGGGTCCACTTGAATATCAACAATCCATGATTCCCCCATCACAGTCGTTCAATCTGAATACTCAATCTCAGGGTCCCCAGCGCTTCATCAAACCTGAGGATGCTCAGACACAATCTCGCCACCATCAAAGTAAAGCTGCTACGTCACCTGCACTCATCCGATCTCCTTCCTTTGCGCGACCACTACCTAGCGGCAAGTCTCCGACATCAGCGGTGGCAAAGAGTTCTCCATATTCACTAGCATCTATCACATCGCCCTTCAATTCGGACTCGCAATCAAAAAACTACCACGCGCAGACGCTCGTGCTGGGGAAGTGTCTGCGCCCCGAATTTCGGGATCTCTCCGACCCAGCGGTTCACTTTTTCGAGATGACTCCACATCGAATCTACCGGCGTCACCGGGGATGTATAATCCCACATCTGCCAGCCAAACAAATCCAACGGCGAACCAGATGCAACCGCCATCTCGAAGATTTAGAGAGCCGCAGCTTCAAACGGGTGCATTATCACGAGACGATGACAAGGAGTCATTAGCTCATATTGCCCGCAACCGCTGATCCTGTCTCACCGAACATGCCTCCAGTGACCAAGGGTCAGATGTCTGGACATCTCGGCATGATATCCGACCAGATACTTCTTCCGTCCTAAGGTATTCATCTATCTCCAGCATTCCTTACCTCAACTGTACATACATGTGCCGACATTTTACCTGTTGACGTTGTGAGGGATTCCTCCCTAGTAGTATCACTATTCTTGCTAACTGATCAGATACAGTTTAATCCAATATAATCGCAATTATCTTTTTTGTCCTGTCGCATTTTTATCGCCTCACTAATACTCAATGATGTTCCATATTTCGTCCAACAAGTTCAAATTCAGGTCTTGATCAATCCTCTTGAAATCGGGCCGGCTCAGGACTCCACAATACTATGGGCTATTTGCCATTTCTCCCATGGGCCGCCATCTAATTGTTGACCAGGCTTGGCTTTCGTGTTACCGAAATTTTAGAGTACGGCTCACACCACCACAAAGTCGCAGAGCTTTCGATTTGTTCGTCGACCTCTTAGCTTTTCTCCGAGGTCTGCGCTTTTACCGACAGAACATCCTCTCAAAGAACGCTTTAGGTTCGAGAATATATAACACGTCGGCAGAACCTATCTAAATTCCACACAACAGGACTTTTTGGCCTCTGCCCTTACAACGCTAACACTCAGAACAACATGACTTGTACAGACAGGAATATGAGATGAGCTTCCATTTGACGTGAAAGCGGCGGTAGAACCATTGATTACATTTCTCCGGAGGTAAGTATTCCCTCGTCGGCAGCGGTTCGGGAACTAGTAGAGGATCATCATGAGCTCTGCTTCGTTCGGATAGGGCCAAAGAAGAACCGTTTACGAGCTTCGTTAAACCCGCAGTTGTCACTCCCTCTAAGGCAAGAGCCCAAGGCATCTCACCTTTACTTACTTAGTCGAAAGATGTAACTTCGGGGATTGGTCTTTATATGATCCGTCAGCATCGGAGGTGCTAACCAACCTCAATGGCCACAATGGCAATTCAACCTATACAGCATTTATTGTTACATGCGGGCCGGTGGTTGAAATCTCGTGGTGCATATGTATAAGTAACCTCAATCACATTCGCTAGCTTTGCGCTTAATTCTCCATTGAGACTGCTGGCATATTCTGCCTTATCATTGAACCATGCTGTCTGATTTTGGCCACGTTTCGGGTTCCCGGGAATATGCATGGACGCACTTTGACAGTGGTACCTGTCTATAGTACAATTGCCAGGTTGACCGCAATCATGTTATCAGTTTCAGTACAGGCCACATGCTACAACCTGACGAATGAAATGATGGCTAGGCACCTGCATGTACATATTGAGTATATTCAATGTGCAAAGTTATCACATTGGGTATCTCAGTCTGCAGCGGGCTACTCAATACCTCAAACGATCCCCATGAACTCTTGCTTTTCCCAATTTCTAAGTAATTGCTCGCTGATTGCAAGTAGTACTTACAAGTTGGAATAGCGGAAACGAAGACAGGAGATGCACCATTGACAATGAATACTCCGTTGTCGATGAAGACTCCAATGACGATGGACACGCCACTTACCCCATTTTCAATATCGTACAGCCTCTACCCAGGCACAACTGCCAATATGAATTCCACAACAGGTAGTTCTGGATATTTTGCGAGTATCTCGTGTAAACTATGGAGAAGATACTTAATCCACAAGTATCAAGCTGGAACGTGAAAAGGAAGTAGCTGCCAGTGGAGGTTCGAGCACTAGACTAGTCCTGATTCCCGGGTCGAAGACCAGAGATCCTATAGAGAGCCCGAAAGCGAAAAGGCGAGAAGCCAAGGCAAGACTCATAGTCACACCACAAATGCGATTGACGACGAATACACTGCGCACAATCCTATCTCAACGTCATATTTCTCCGAGTCATCGATTCCGGTTCGAGCCTGCGGCCTGCGTCACACCTGTCGTCTAGCCTCGGATCTGCTCTGAGATTCCCAGATGAGTCACTGGCAGGTAAATCCTTCGCGTACACATATATTTCCTGTTGTGTAAGACATGCCCTCATAACATCCAATTTCTAAACGATTTCGCACCTAGTAATAATTACTCTGAAGTAATATAGTTATGCTTCGAATTCAATGGAGTTGTCCTTTATCACACTTTGTTTCCAGGCCTGCCAGTGACTTGATTGAAAAATATGGCCGTCCTCCTGTCCTCTAAATTTTGATCAAAAGCCAGGAGTTTAGTTCGTCCGAGCCTGTCAAAAATTTGTCAGCCACCTAAGCTCAGAGAATTCACGTTATGCTGGTCTGCAGCAGCTGGTGGTACGTCGACTACGTACTTAGCAAAGAGGGTTCCTCACTCGAACAGGCTCTCAACCAAGCCGCGGCGGCCCGGCTATTACCGAATTGCATGGTTCAAGTTGACTCTCGTTTTTTCTATTCTATTCTATTCTATTCTTCAGGCCTGGAGCTCGACCCGAGGAATGCGCATCAGTTTACATCTTTCTGTTACTCGAAAAAAATAAAAATCAAATTTTACATAAGGAAATCTTTTTCTTACCCGAAGGAAACCGTGTTAGGGGCCACATTTTGTATTGCTACCACAGATCTCTCAAGCGGCTCTCGGATCCAGCTTCAAGTCTACATATCCATATGGCTTGATCAATCTATGGATTTTAGCGCTTCAGTGCCACTGTGCCAGGTGGCACTGGTCAATTCAAGTTGTCAATTTGCCGATTTAAGTTGTGCACCAAATTATTGTCAATCATGACTTGGACCTACATACTTACATTCAACAAAAGATGAGAATCTTTATTCTACTTACAATTTTATTGAAAAAAGTAAAGAATGGGATTCAATCATGATGTCTATTGAACTGAGAGACGGAAGTGATCGTCGGTGATCAAAGTTGCTCTGGAAGAAATAAGGAAAACATTGGGTTAGGGTTTGATCCTAACTCCTGGCTCTTCCCATCACCGCACTAAGAACCAGATGCCGCTCAACAGCCATGGCGTCGTCGCAGGAATTATAATGGAGGACGACCTGGGTATAACCTATCTTGTTGAGAATGCTCAACAATTCTGGTCCGGTATATGCTGAATGACTATTTAATGAATAATCCTAAAATTTTGTTGTAGAACTCGAGGACATGCTTAACTTCGGTCAAAACGATATTCCGACTCTCTCTCTCTTAGATTCAACACTGCGAAGGTCTCTAGCACTATGTGCAGCTTACCATGGTTCGTCTCTTTGCAACAGCCGGAAGTCGCAAACACTCAAATAAGCCGTCAGAACAATACTTGCAGACTCCGTTACAGCTGGAGCATGCATGCGCGCTCCTGATGGACTCGGAACTTTTTCAGTTTCATTCCGAACGCATGTGTGAAATGTTGGTGGGCGATCTTCAATCAGTGCGTGGTTCTTGTCTCTATACTATTTGGAACATTAAGTGTGGTACCAGCAAACCGATCCTCACGCCCAATTCATTTTCTACCATGTACTACTCTGCTATGGACGTCGGCGAACCGATTTCTTTCGGTCACACAAACGATGGCAACCTCTTCTGCCACTTCTCATGGACCACATTCTCGTGGAGATCGATCCCGACGTCGAGGACACATACTTTGGAGTTACAGGAGGCTCGGGCAGACTGGCACATGTGCCTATTCCTATCGAAGCCAAATTGAGGGGTTTAGGTGTTCAATTGTTGTATGAAGTTTGTCGTGTGCAGAAACTTTCTGTCCAGGATCTACGTACGTGAACCCAGCCTCAAATCAGTGCTTGGCATACTAACCATATCTCTAGGTATATTTGACGATGCTTTTATCGACTACTTGTTTGATCTTGTGGAGCAAACCCGGCACATGCACGACGAAACATTCAACTACAGCGTGATTAAGTTGATTGTAAGGAGTTATCGACCTCTCTCGTCTCTGTCGTTGAACTCTAAGAATGACATAGGTATCACTTAACGAACAATTCATGGTTGCGTTCCTGGGTAACCAAGTGGAGCAAGTGACGACTGAATCCGAGTCGAAGAACAGAGTACTAACTGTCCTTATGCGTCGCCTTGGGTCGAGCAAAACGTTCGGCGAGAATATGATCTTCATGCTCAATCGTGCGGGTGCGTAGTGTCACTGCCGTAGATGCTTCGCGTCTGAGTGTCGTTTCTGTAGAGCGAACGCCAGAAGATCTCTGCATGCAGCTGCTGATTCTCAAGCTCCTTTATGTCCTCTTTACGACAAAAGGAACGTCAGAATACTTCTACACAAATGACCTCTGTGTTCTTGTCGACGTATTCCTCCGTGAGCTGGTCGATTTGGATGAAGACAGTGAATCAGTGAGTAGATCCAGCGTTTATACTTCTCAGACTTCTGACTTGCACACAGCTACGGCACACGTACCTTCGTGTTCTACACCCTCTTCTTGTGAAAACGCAACTGCGTGACATGCCGTACAAACGTCCTCAAATTGTCTATGCCCTCGAATCTCTTGTAGCGAACTCCAAGGTCAGGGATGTTAATCCCACCACCAGGCGACTCGTCGAACGGTGTCTCAGCGGCGATTGGTGTGTCAACCTGGTAAAAACAAAGCAAGATCCTGGTGCCGAAAAGCCAGCCTCCCGTCAATCCGAGACGAAGAGCCCTACTTCTGCGTTTAGCGCTGAAATGCCAGCTGCTGCACAGCTACAGAGATCGAACTCCAAAACACTGAAAGCCAGCCGAAGTGCCGAAAACCTTCGAGCGCGGGCAGACCAATTCAAACCACCACGTTCGCCTGGAATAGACAACTTTCTCCGTGCAAACGCCAACAACGCCAGTGCCACCAGCCTCTCCGGTGTGGCGCATGCTGCGCCCACAAACTCCAGCCGTCCTCCACCCCCGAGACGTAAAAGCACAGCCAACTCCGTACAGATGGATGGGCATTACTCCAACCGACACCCACCAGCACCCCATGTGGATGCGGGCTTCCATCATTACCATCATCAACTCATTCCCCCGACACACTCGTTGCATACCGTTCCAGACACCAAGGAGCAGCAGCCTCTGCGCCGTTCGGCACCACCCCCGCCACTGAAGAGACGGAAGCCTCCAGCGGTTCCGACACAGGTGACACATGGGGGTGTAACTATCACAACGATCAAGTCGTCAGCAACCGTGTCTTAAGTCAAGTTAGCCCAAGCGTAGACTTTTTGTTCTCTCGCTCCTTCAATATACCATTGTCATCATTGTGATTCCCTTTAGCAGTCGGGACAATCTTCGTTCAACGTCTGTTCACCCACACCCACACCCACACTCCGCATTTCTTCGCATGGATACACATAGACATTCACTGTTCTTTTCGAGTGGTAGATAGTGATGTAGGAGATTTTTGTTGTATCATTATAATGACCGATACCTCGAGTATACTAATTCAAGAGAGTAAAGAATTTGATCGCGTTTTGTATGTAATGTAATGATTGGCCCGGTTCTCTTTTCCATCAGCTCGTCGTGACTTCTTAACTTTGTAGATTTCACATTTGCGGTCACATAACATAATCGTGCTGAACTCTCCATGATATGCCGACCGAATCCTCGAAGAGCTTGCTTCGATGTATCTTGAATCCGTAGTTTCGGGAAATCAGTCTTACTTTGCAACTGGAATTGATATCTACTATCAAGACCAGTTCGCGAATGCCCTCTTGGGTATCACATCTTCTGCCAATATACCTGGTCCCATCCTCGATGGTCTTACCCCATCGCTGTGTTCGTGGAGTCCACAAATGTCTTTTTGCAACTTAGAAGGCATTCTCAAACTCCACATTACGTTTTTCATCACCTTCCTCCTTATCCACCTTAGGCGGGATGAAACCCGTTCAAACTTGGCATTATGGCGTGGTTTTGACGAACTAGAGGCGTACATTTCTTCCTTTGTCATAGGGACACCTATCTTAGACACCACACCCGCTCCTGAGCCCATCCAACCGTTGCATGAACTACCTCGATTTATGGATGTTGACCGACGGAGAACGCGTTCGGCACCCCTTCCTCACCATCCCGCTACATTCCACAGAGATGAGAACCAGTGTATGATACAAATTTTTCTTTGTACTTGATTTCAAGAGTTGTTGCCTCGGTTTGGCTCGCCTCTCACGTTGCCCAAACCTGTCTGCCTAATGCAGATGTACCAACCTCTCCTCTCGCATTCACGCATCCAACCCGACCCCCTCTAACGCAGCCTCCAGTCACAATCACTGACTCACAGGCACCAGCATACTTGCCTTCAAACAGTCATGCAGTCAATCCATTGATCCAAACGGACGACTTGAGTAATCTCCCAACCTTTGATCCCAACGATACTCAATCATCGAACACAATAATGGAGCCAATCCACGAGAGCTCCAATTCTACCGTTAACATGAAACTCGAGTTGGCTAGTTCTGTTACTTTGCAAGCTAGCCCCAGCGAAGATGCTCGCAGGGACGATGATAATGTGGAAACTCCTCTCCACCAGGCCCTACTTTTGAACCTATGGGAAGATGAGAGAGTGCCATTTGAGCGGCCACCTGACAATCTGGGACCCCATACTCGCCGATCTCTCCGTTGCGCACGTCCCAGAACCGGGTATCCTCGCGCAAGAGTCATCTTGCCCCAGGAGCGACCACGAAATCCACCTCGTTGAAATTTCTTCCGAGAACCTTACGATTCTTCTGACTAGGGAGGTAATACATCTTCAGAGTCTTGTCCTATTCTATTGGCCCTTGGATCGCAGATGGAATCAGTCTGTGGTGATCAAAATCAGACTCGATCCGAGTCTGAACATGGGGCACTCAGAATTCGACGGAGACAATACGCTCCTGCTATCCCCACCAATATTGATTGTGATAACTATCGGCGACATTTGCGAGCCATGAGGGGATCGCAAGCAGTCATTGGTTTGGAACCTCTGATGCGTCCCAGTCCGGAGACCTCTCGCTATGTCACCTGCTTCGCTTCTTCTGGCCCGACAGGGAGTTTCTGCTACAGGATCGTCTCCAGGAAGCCCATCAAACCTGTACCATTTGTCTGACGACCTGTTGACAACCCACGGCCCGCTCGCGATTTTTGGGTCCGATTTCTGGATTCGATATTCGGGCTTGGTCGTCATTTTTGACGTTGATTTCCTACATTCCGAGTCCCTCGTTCTTCATTGGATTCTGGCATCACCATACTAGTATCATACTCCAACCCATAATCGAACTGTTTCGTTGTGTATTGTAGCAACGCGTAGCCTGGAATCCCGTATCATGTATCGTAGCATTATATAATGTGTAGCACTATTTCGGAGCACTACTTCCTCCTTTGATTGAAAGAAAAAGGTGTATCCTTCTTTGGATATACATCTAGATGGTTGCAATCGAGTGAGGAATCAGTATAGCATGTAGTTATATCAAGTTGGAAAATACATGAAACATGAAACATCACATCTCTCGGGCAACAAGGACTCATAACCTCAAGCACATATCTTCTTTCTTGGAATCATTCATACTCATCCATCCCGCTAGTGGTTATTGGTGTTGGGAATAGTGTCGTACACTTCCAGCAACCGAGAGCAAGATACCGAGATGTGGTGAAATGGCATTATGTAGTCTAAGGCCAGGTTCCTCTGGGATGGACTCTAGGAGCGTAGGGATGGCGTACCTCAATGAGAATAACTTCGTAAGCATGGGATTCAAGATCCTCAATCATGATGGAGAGGAGTTCGCGTTGGTAAGGTGCCAGTACGTACATGAAGAGTGCTGCTTTTGTCAAGCTGTCTGCTCAGAAAGGGGTTCTCCAGTCACAATGGCCAACTTATCCAACAGGACAGGATTGGCAAACATTAAATTTCTCTTTGTCGTGTCCATTCAAGGGCCATCTAAAAAATCGACATCAAGCTACTGTGGTCTACATGATTGTCACCGTGTTATCGTTCTCTTGTCGGCCATGCTCGTCCGGTACCTCCCTATGACTTTGTAGTCCCGCATTCTGTGATCCGGACATAATCATAACGCGACGTGTTTCTTCGATCGCCTGTTGGAGGGAATGTAATAATTCTTCCAGCTCTCGAACTCGGCGTGGTTGGACCACGATGTTCTCGTTTGCGCTACTGTTGCTCTGATGAAATGTTTGTTGTGCGACACGCGAGGCCCAAACAGGTAGGGAAGGCTTCCGTTGAACCATCGGTGGATCGGAACTCGAGGGATTTTGGTTGGGCTGGGGGTAAGGTTCTATTCCATACAGATTTAGAGTGGTAGAACGTAAATCAGAAGATTGGACATACGGATTTCGGGCTCTGTGCGTCGCCAAGGCCGTGCCCACCAGTGTCTATATATAGCAAGCGAAGTTTCCAATGCCCCATCAGAAGTAGTGTTCAATTCAAGCAACGGGAGATCATTATCAGGGATGGGGCTTTCGACATTTTGTCCATTTGTGGTGCTGGATTTATGGTGCACTCGTAATTGATGGGGCTCTTCAGTATGAGGACGGGAAAGCCGGAAAGGGTTGACTTGGCAACAATTAGTTTCATACTTCTACACCAATGTTGTGACTATCATACCTATGTTGGGCCTCTGTCTGGAGGAGCAGAAGAGGGGCTTCTTCTTGTGCATGACTACAAGAATAACGACGGTAATTCCAAACAGGACAGGTCCAATGACGGCGCCTAAAAGCACTCCACGAGATGTACCAGGATGGGTGGCTGGCGCCGGCAGTGTGTTTGACCCAGTAGCTGTACTGGTATTTAAACCTTTCTCAGCAAGGGACGCAAAGGACGGGGTATAGATTATGTAGTCCAAGTTGAAAGGGGCATCACTATTAGCAGAGTGTACTGTCATTTTGAGTGTATGGTTAGTCGGAGAGGTTGTCCCTCTGATACCATCGAAAGTGTGTAGTTCTCTTCTTGGAGTACTCATTCAGAGTTGATTCTCCATCTATGTCGAAATTGATCATTAAAACTGAAGCAAGTGGTGCAATATCGTTGACACCAAAGACAGATACTGATGTTCCTATTTCACATTTTTTAATGAGTGGTAATGTTGGAAAACCAAGTTTGAAAACAAACCGTTGAAATAAAATGTCGCTGATGCACCCACTGAGTAGGTTTGGTGAGTTGTATTTCCATAGGGATAACGAGCAACAGCGGCATCTTCAGCCCTTAGGATACTATTTATATTCAGTGCCCAGCTACCCTCGAAGACGACGGAGGGGTCACTTTCGTCGACAATCAAGCTCATTCCCACTAGCGGAGTGTTGTTTCCCACTGTAACAAGAGCATAATCCAATGTAAAATCGCCGACCACCGGCAAGAGCCCATGCAAGGAGTCAGCCAGGGTATTCCCTTTGATTGTTAGGTTCAAGTTGTGTGTCGCATCAGTCAGAGTTGGGGACTGATAGAGGGCGTATACTATGTCCTCTGGGTCTTGTGCGATAAACTGGATTCCGGGTTGTGACCCTCCATCGATTGTGACATTGAAAGAGACGGATAATTGTGTCAATTCAAAAAGTGTGATCGATGTCCCTACATTCACTATTGGTAAGTCAACGTGCATGGCAAGCTTTAACTAGAAATGACCTGAAAATTTTGCAGACAACACGGGCCCCGGTGATGACTGTCTTCGAAGTCTGGTGGCAGATCCACCAAGGTAGCCTGGCCCGGAATCTCTGATTACCTGAACATTGGGTCCATATGTCAAACCGGACGAGTCATTGTCTAAGAATATGGTAACCATTGAAGCAGATGTGAGGTAGCGAGAAAGAGAAAGACTGGCGCAGGTTTGTTTACAATGAAACTAACAAGCAAGGCATGGGTTGAATTTACACAGATTATATTTTATACCTTGATAGTCTATGTTCATACTATCAGTTAGGAGTCCTTCACGAACAGAGATCGCAGTATCTGATACCAGTGATCATCGAGGCAGGCGTGTGATCATCTAACTATAGAGCATAGTAGTGCTACGATATCTATCAGCATCGAATCCATCTCGTCGCCAACCAAGGGAAATTAGTTCCATTTCTTGTTCATCACAGAGAAGGGGCTGAGTAATATACAGAGATATCAAAACAAAGGCAGAGCTCCTCAGCGAGAACACCGACTGAAGTATAGATCACACGGCAACGGATCTATATATATACCTCGGATCCAGACCTCTTGAATAACATTCCAGAAAGTAGTAGTAGCGACAGTCACCATATCGCAGAGGAAAGGTGTAAAGGTGTATCCTTACTCAAATGTCGTGTTCATCTAGATGGTTGCAGTTGTACTATGAAGGACCATGTACTGCGCGTAGCACCTGGGAAGGATACACTCTCTGGCAACAAGGATCATCTCAAGTAAGCCCCCAGCTTACCTCCTGCCCTTGGAATCATTCACAAGCGTATCATCGGCCTGCTAGTGATCGATAGTACTGGGAACACTGTTGCGCACTTCCAGCCATCAAGAACTAGATACGAAGATGTCATTACTCGATAGCAGAGGCAAAAACGAGGCTCCTCAGCATCAGCTTCTTGTTCAGTCAATAGCTCTTCTCTATCCTCAATAATTACATGTCAGTCCCGCACGTATATCGTAACTTGGTCAACTTATACATGAACGAAACAAACAAAGACAGAAGGTACGAACCGGATATGGCAGGTAATCATGCCATGTACACTCGTACGCCCTTGATCCTCTGAGATCGAGGGCGAGGTTTGTGAGCGCTTGTGATACCAAAGTACTTACCATGACTCAAGAGATTAACCCACTTTTTTTGGCCTTCAAACCATAGAGGTAACGGAAGAACGATACTCTGTAATGGGAAAATTGATGTTCGAGTATGGGCGAATACTAAGAAGAAACACGCACCAATGCGTCACACCACTCCTACAGCTCCCCATGAGGACTCGCCAGACACATGATGCTGTCAATTATCCAAATCAGACGTAGGAACGAAGGTTATTTATAAAGACGCGTAACGTTTATAAGTACAGAAGGGTTCGGTGAACTTGTCGAACAAGACGACAAACGCACCAAATGACACTGGACAACCTCTAAGAACGTCCACGCCCATACCACTCTCCGCTCATTTTTTATCCCGCTCGAGATTCCATAGATTCTTCATGGTCAGCGCAAACAGCAGCAGCGAACTGTAACCTTGAGGATGGGACTGCAAGGAGGATATAAATTTGGACACCCAAGAACGTTTGAAAGACGTAAGAGAAAATTTCGTATGTGATGAAAGGCGAGGCGATGTGATGTCAGGAAACGTGTTTTGCATCGGTTGGTTGTCCTATAGAGGGTGTAAAAGACATCTAAGATAAAGAGATAAGACTCAGAAAATACGAAAGAGTTGCACGTCAAAATTGTTACCTCACGAATTAGATGATTCGCGGCGATGTTCCTCAAGCTTCAAGCTGCAGTGTAAAGAGGTTTTGAAGTGAGCTCGCGACCAGCGGTTCCGAGAACTGGGGATACCATAGGCTATTGGGCAGAAGAAGTATCGCTTGCATTGACTTGTTGGCGCAATTTGTGATAGTATGGATGGGTCCCAAAGTGATAGGAGAACATTGAAAGAAAAATCGGAATTAGTTTGGAAGTAGTACATACGCAATTTCCTTGTTTCCCATATTTCCCCGTCACTAGAAACATATGTATGTTCTCTGACGACCCAAGGCGCCGAATAAGATCCATGTCGTGGTTAATTGAGACCCCACAAGACACAAAGCCCATTTTCTTAGTTGCACCACAAGTGAGTCTAAGTGAGTTTACTCGAAAGGGCTCGGACAGGTCCGAGTGATCTCGAACACATGATGAGTCATGCTGCTTCGTCGCCATCGTGTCACTGCCGCTAGCTTCTCAGTGTCTCCAATGTCTTCGCCATCAATATCACCTTCCCTGTTCTCTTTCCTTTCCATTCAATCACCACGTCTCGACAACGTCGGATTCTAGGCGCTACAGTTGCAAGGAGAGAAAGGCTTGGTCTTCTGGTATGGTTGTCGTAGTTCAGGTTGATACATGCTATTCACTACTCCTTGTTACTCTCACACATCAAACACTTGACTCCTGTTCTGCTCAGATGAATCTTTTCGTCTCAGCTCTTCTCGCCGAATGTCCAGAAGTTTACATTTTCACCAGTCTCAGCCGCCTTCGAGTTAACTCTTGCGCCAATGATTGGTGAAGCATACCCAGCATTTAGATTACGGCTTGTCCTGCCGTTTAAGTGTTGCTCAAGCATA
>JAGGAW010017201.1:0-25079 GCA_017657375.1 Termitomyces sp. T27 | reverse complement strand
TGGCGAAGGACAATTTGCCATCTGATAGTACTTAAAATTGTGTCAATACGTTCCATGGTTCCAGAGATATCGGTGTTCGCGTTTTGGGCATGGTTGTCCACGCCAACTATTTTGCAAATAGCAATAGTAGGAGATTTATAACAATGTTACCATTTTACATTCTCCAAGAATTATCGTCATGCTGTAATATATTATATTAGCCGTAAACTCTGAACATGTCCAAATTTTATGTTGATGTCTTTGTTTCCACTGTCGGGAGGTAATCAATCCCAAGAAGCCCATTTCGCGCCTTTTCATGCTGAGCATCTGCAACTTTACGACGTAGTTCTGCGGCATGAAGATCGATCGTCGCCATGTCCAGTTCATGTAATGCTCGTCGAACTTCCTTTGCAAGATTCGTGTAGTCAGTGGCCAGATGTGCTCGTTGTGATTGTAATCGAGATATCTGAGTCGTACTTTAGTCACAAGAGCTCTAGTTACATTTTGTGGGATCTAACTCACCTCTTTATCGAGATGTCCGGTCAGGCTTGGCGGTAATTGTTTTACTGGTATGGTTGGAAGTGGGACCTTAACAACTTCTGATACTTGAGCAGTCGTATGTTTTATGTCTTCGATGGGAGCAGACACAGAGGGAGTAATGGGGCTCTGGGTCTGAGGGGTTGGAGGCTGAGAAAGAGAATTAGAAAATGAATTTGGAGGAGCGAAAGATTGTCGCTGCCCCCGTGGACCAGGCGGGTGAGAAGATGCAGGGCCGGTAGGAGTGGTATGACCCCGAGAATGAACATTGGGGTGATTGCGAGGACCTTTTGGTGGCGAACGAGATCTATGACGCGGGTAAGAAGGTGGGGGACCGGGGGGACCACGTTGACGAGGCTGTCTCGGTGGCGAAGGTGACCTTGCACGGGGCCGAGAAGGTACTAAGAGTGACTTTTCTTCCTCCATCTTCCATTGTTCTTTTGTCTGCTGATCGCTCAGAGGTTCTCGCACATGTGAATGGAGAATATGTTTTTGTTCGGCAGAGACTTGTAGTTGTGTGAGCAAAGCTGGCGAACGTGGTCTGGTTGGATGCCGATCTGCAAGGCCGCTCGTAAAACTTTTAGGAGGTTCATCCTTCGTAACGGGCGATGTTTGGTATGTTTTTGGTTTCACCTCTTCATCGACTGGTATTTTGAGGTCTTCCTCCTCTTCTTTTTTAAACAAGGGTAGATACTGAGGTGACGGCGCTACGCCCAATGATTTATCTTGGTGAGATACCTCTAAGTCATGTGTTGGTGTGGTCTGCAATGTTCCTGTGTCCTGGGTCATTACTGGATCCAGAATTACACCTTCTGGTTTAACCGGGTTTGAGAATACTGCAGGTTCTGGACGAGGGGATCTTGATCGAAGTCGTTGAGATGCATCACGACTTCGAGAACGAGAATACATGCTAGGTCTATGTGGAGAGGAACGACGGGGACTGGTGTCCACAGAGTGATTGCCCAGCTTTACTCTTTTGTGTATATAAGGAGATCGCGACCGACTTCGATCCCGACGGCTAGGGGATCTTGAACGCCATCTAGACGCATCTGACAGAAATTTCGAGAGACGTAAATGAGTACTTTGATAGCCTGACGTACCTCGCCGTCCAGACGGGTCCCTATACCTGGGATTTGAGATATATCTTCGTTCGTACTCACGATGGTCTCTGTCATAGTCAGAGGGACCACGCCTAAAGCGAGCGTCAAAGTCGGGTTGTCTATCCCATGATCTGCGCGTTCTGTTGTCGATATCCCTCCTACTATAGAACCCGGCGTCTCGTCTCGGGTCGTATGTGGGAGCGTACGAATCTCCACCAGAACTTGAAGCCCATCGCCTTGAAAATGGACGGTCGTCAGTATGATGGGGAGGATGCCACGTGCGTCTGTCTCTCTCATCTTGGAAGCGGGTTGGGGCGTCTCGCGAAGAACCCTGGGGTTTGGCGGGAAGGCTTGCCATTCCGGTTGAGAGTACAACTGAGGCTTAATTGAAGATGAGGACTTGCAGTTCAAACACTGTTAAACACCCCCTTCTCTATGTCCACTTCGTTTTATCCTCTTGCTTCGCTTTCCCAGATTGAATCAACTCCTTCAAGAGAGGATGGTATCCCTGCCGACCTTGAAGAAGACCTCAGAGCCTATGGCTGTAAACTCATCCACGAAGCTGGTATCTTGTTGAACCAGTGAGTGTTCACACCTTGCTCCAATCCTTTGTATGACACCGATCGCAGAAAGCAGGTTGCAGTGGCTGCCGCCCAGATCATATTTCAGAGGTTTTGGTATGTGACGTCAATGAAGCAATTTGGTGTCGGGGTAAGTTCCATCGCACTATGATTTGGGTTGTTCTTAGTGCACCTCTTCATTCAGGACATTGGGATGGGTGCTCTCTATCTGGCTTCAAAATTGGAAGAATGTCCTCTCAGAATTAGGGACTTGATCAATATCTATGACTTACTGCTTCAACGGGCGACACATTCCCTCAACAAGAATCCGGGGAAGGCATTCAAATATGTACCCATGTCCTACTTTGGTAACACATTTTACGATCTCAAAGATGCGCTGGTGGTTGCGGAAATGCAGGTCTTGAAAAGGCTTGGTTTCAATGTCCAAGTCGTTTTGCCATATGGCACTCTCATCAATTACTTGCGGGTTCTTGGCCTAATATCTCGTCAAGACGCGTGTTCTTGCGCATGGGGATACTTGAATGACGCGTAGGTTCCCAATCTTCCTCCTCTTCGACTGACATCTCATCAGATCATAGCCTTCAAACACCAGTATATGCGCTTTATCAAGTCCCAACGATTGTCAGTGCCGCGATACTCCTTACTATTCGACATCTGAACATTTCACTTCCATCAACACCTCCTAACTGCTGGTGGGAACTATTCGACACGTCATGGGAGGATATATGGAGTGTATGCGGATATGTGATGCGGCTCTATCGAAAAAGAAGTGTCGAGGATACGAATCGTATCATCGGAATGGTCAACAAGCAAGAGGTACGGAAGTGGTTAGAGGAAAACACGCAAAATCTGGTGTCGTCAAACTCGCAGACCCACTAAACATATATACGAGGATGACCCTCCTGTGACTATAATGCGGATACGAGCTACCGTTTGTTGTGGCCGTCTTCTGACATAGGTTCGGTTATAAACCCATCTACATCGCAGCCTCCATACCTTTGATCACAGACATGCAAGGTAATATACCTTTCTCTCTCAATTTCACCATGTCAGTCGTGACTGGTGTGTGGTCAAACCCAGCCAACTTCGAGATACTGACTTATATAACTTCATGGGAGGTATCATGTAATGATATCGAATATTTAGATTCGAGCAGATCGAGTACGTAAGAACTTAAAGAAGTACATATATATATATGAGGCTCGCGTGGTCTAAAAATAAATAATCGCCACGTGACCCTTGATAGTGACAGCAAGTCAACCCGACTCCCCGCCTTCTTTGCTATGCTTGATCACTGTTCCATATCGCACAAAGGTAATTCTGGAGAAATTTTCAGAGATTTGTGGTAACTGACTTCCGAGTAGGCGGCCTCGTGCTCTGGTCGCGGTCATTTACACCGGAGGCTGCACACCTCGCATCATCCTCGGCATCGCCAGTAAATTCCCTTATTCGTGAAGCCTTGATAGAGGGACGGACCACTGAAGAACAATATGAGAAGGACGGATACGCTGTCAAATGGACTTTTGTAAACGATTTGGAGCTGATATTTGTGGTGAGTAAAGGCTTTCTTGGTCCACTCTGGTCCGTCTTCCGAAACCATGGCTTGTAGGTCGCGTACCAACGCATTCTCCAGCTTACTTACGTCAATGACCTTCTTTCGGCTTTGAAATCACTCTTTGTGAAATCCTTTGAACCATTCCTCACCTCCTTTGTTGCCTCCTTGCATACAGGCAAGTCGGCAAAAGGTGCGATCAGCGACATCACATCTTGGAACTTTGCACAGGCTTTTGAAGGCTGGGATGTCATTTTTGACAAACTTCTCAAGGGTTTGGAGGATAAAGCCGCTCAGGTGAACGGCTCTTCGCGAGGAGAGCTATCATGTTCTAACACATAGAGTATAGGACCGCAAGGCGCGTCTGCGAGTTGCAGCACGATCCGTGATAGAAAATAGTACTCCTCCCTCTGACGACCAGAGCACCGGTACGTTTTTTTAGTTTTCCCTTTCTGGCCGATTTGCGAATCTTAAGCTCTTCAAGTTCCATCTTTATCATCAGATACTCCTCATGACGAACAACAAATCGCTAGAAATGTTCAAGCTCTCAAAAACCGCTTACGTGGGCGAGGTGGCCGACGTGGGGGTGGAGGAGGGCGAGCACCGTCACGAAATGGGTTAGAGAGCGTCCCATCTTCCGAGCAAGTTCACTTTGTAACTCTAAGTTTTTTGTATCCTGACGCACTCTTTTAGCACTGAATCGCCTGCTAAACGTAAAAAAACCAAAGCTGGACGTAAATGGGGTGATGAGCCAGTTACAGAGTTAGACATGGCTTCACTCGACTACAGCCTTGATAAAGATGAGGCGTTGAAGGGATCACCAACCTCGCACGATCTACACACGCTCGTTGACCAGGAGTCGTTGGGGACACGTACCCGTGAGGGCCTTTATGAGGTCAAAGATTGGGAGTTCTCTAAAGGAAAGGAGACGGATAAGTTCATTGCCATGGCCCTTAAACCAGGGAGTGACAAACAGACATCGTCGTCGAGCTCACTGGGAGCGCTTGGATCCCTCTTCGCTCGTCTGACAGGGTCCAAAACCTTGTCAGAACATGATTTGAAGCCCGTCCTTGAAGGAATGAAGCAACATCTCATGAAGAAGAATGTTGCAAAAGAAATTGCGGAGAAAGTGTGCGAGGGTGTTGGTGAGAGCCTTGTTGGGAGGAAAGTTGGCAGCTTCGAAAGTTTGTGAACCTCCATTCTCCGGTTTATAAAGTAAACTGACTGGGGTATAGCAACAAATGCAGCTGTCCGAACTGCACTATCTCATTCGCTCACACGTATTATAACGCCTAAAACGTCCACAGATCTTCTTCTCTCTATCCGAACAAAGTTATCTTCACCGTTGACGTCCTCTCAGCAACGCATGCCGTACAGCATAACGTTTGTAGGGGTTAACGGTGTTGGAAAGAGCACTAACTTGTCCAAAGTCTGTTTCTGGTTGATCCAGAATGGCCTCAGAGTGTTAATTGCCGCATGTGATACCTTCAGGTGTGTTGCTGTGCAAATGGAAGTTGATCTAGACTAACGATAGTTCCTTGTTTTAGGAGTGGTGCAGTAGAGCAGCTCCGTGTGCATGTTCGCAATCTGAGTATGCTCGGATTGAATGGTGCTGCAGATAGCAAAGGGCGTGTGGAACTTTTCGAACGTGGTTATGGCAAGGATGCAGCAGCGATTGCCAAGGAAGCCATAGCATATGGTACGCAATATCATAATCATTGTCTATTCCGTGCATCTGAAATCGACCCAGGCAGGGACAATGATTTTGATGTTGTTTTGATCGATACAGCTGGGCGTATGCAAGACAATGAGGTGTGTCTAGATATTTAGCTAGACTAAGATCGACTGTCTTAATCCGTTCTTCCAGCCTTTGATGCGCGCGCTTGCCAAGGTGAGCCCCTCTGTTCGTGACATGTGGTTGAGATCGAATGACTTTTGCTCTAGTTGGTTTCTGTGAACAATCCAGACAAGATTATATTTGTAGGGGAGGCACTCGTTGGCAACGAGGCGGTCGATCAATTGACAAAATTCGATCGCGCGCTTCGTGATTTTTCATCTGCTTCAGGTTCTGGCAAGGGACGCGGTATTGACGGGATGCTTGTGACAAAATGGGATACTGTTGATGACAAGGTGAGCTGTTTCTATAGCGTATCTACCTTGTGTTGGACGACTAACTTTCTTGTATTCGAGGTTGGGGCAGCTCTTTCAATGACGTATGTCACCGGCCAACCTATCATTTTTGTTGGCTGTGGACAGGTGTGTTTTTGGTATCAACCTATTAGTCCCTGATGCGATACTGATACAACATGCAGACGTACACCGATTTGAGGCAGTTGAGAGTGGCAAATGTTGTACAGGCTATTCTGAGCGTTTAAGGCCTTATTTGAGGTCCAGGGATATCACAGCCGATTCACATATTTATTCACTCGACAGATCTAGTGCATAATGGATCATTCAAACGCAACGGGTATTATGTACCACAGAAATGCAACTCCAAACTTAAAGAAAGTAAAGAATGTCCACGGAATTGGATAAGTGTCCTAATAATGTTGTCTAAGCGCTACCATTTTGAAACCTGATTAGTGTCAGAGGCAAGGGTATTATCGGGGAAAGAACAAACATGCTGCGCCACTGGCGCTGCCAGTGGTGTCAGGGACGACATGTATGAGAAGAAGAAAGACGAGCACAGGAAAAAGAAGAGAATATTGCGTTGACTCAAGACTTCATGTATCATGCATCATGTTGATATTGCCACGACTGGGATAAATGACATCTGTTATAGAGAAAAGATGGACAGTGCTGCCACCATCATATGATCATGCCATGATGTGACCCGGGATGTTGCGCCTTCTGAATCTTCGAAGCCCCATCGGTCATTCAATCCTAATGTGATGATGAGCGAACATTGTTCAGACTAAGCATTCTGAGTGCTTAAGACCTTATTTGAGGTCCGGCCTGAGGGTCCTGATTGAGGGTCCTGGCTGATCTTCATACTTCAAGTTATCCACTGCAGAAGCAAGTTCTAAAGAGAGTGAAGAATGGCCAGGAAATTGATCGTAGTACGCTGTACTAAACGGTGAAAAAAGATCATGAGTGGTAAAGAGTGAAGGTCTAAGTAGATAGCGCAATCCACCAATGAATAGAAACAGTGGCTATCACTCAGGAAGTCTGGGGAGGGAATCTGAATCCACGTCCAATCGTAGTCGGTTGGGATGTCGAGGAGCGGTTATGCGATAACGATGTCGAGGAGCGGTTATGCGATAACGTCGCATTAGCAGAACTGAAAGGATACGCCATCGAATTCTCCGCAAACGATGGAGAAGTTTGGAAGGACCAATTGAGAAATCCTGCAGAGGGTACCTGAGATCTTCTTCTTCTTCTTCTTCTCACCAACACGACGGCAAAGAAGACCAGTACTAGGAACACAAGAGCACCAAGAATTCCACCCGCTATAACACCCGCATTGACTTTACTAGGGGCGGAGGCGCTTGCACTGGTCGAAGTTGCCTTTGAATCGCTGTCAGGAGTAGAGATGCCAGTACCATGTGTGACACTAGATACTTGTGGTGGAGAATCGGTGATGCTTGGTGATGTAATAATAATTGTAAACGGAGGAACACTTGCAGTTCCTGCTGCCGTACCTCCAGTACTGGAAGGCGAGGAATGGCCGCCATGTTTACCGCTTTTATGGTCTCCATTTTGGTGGTCATCATCTCCACCATCATCTCCATAGTTCCCATTTTGGTGGTTCCCATCTCCATGATCACTGTCTTTATTGTCTCCATAGCCTCCATTGCTGTCGGGATCCCTTCTGAAGCTTGGAGTACACTCCCGAAGATTATGGACACAGAACATCTGGCCTCTTTACTCTACGTTTTGAAAGGCTAATCAATGTCAGAGGCGAGGGTGACATCGGGGAAAGGACGAACATACTATACCACTGGCGCTGCCGGCGGTGTCACGAACGACGGGGATGAGAAGAAAGACGAGCACAGGAAAAGGAGGAGACGGACAGTCTGACATGCATAGATATATTGTGTCAACCGGAGACTCCACGCCATCAATGATATTGAACGATGATGTTTGAATAAGTACAGGATGACGCCTGTGAGAAGAGACAAAATGACGATTCATTGTTTCAATTCCGCTACCATCATGTGACCCGACATGTTGCGTCTGACGGCGACTCTTCTCCATCGTCGATCATTCAGTCTCTCCCACCCTCAAGCCATGAGAGTCGTCCCCGTCCCCGTTCGCGAAGACAACTACGCTTATCTCCTCGTAGACGAACCCTCAAATCAAGCTGCTGCCGTCGACCCATACGACGTACCAAAGATCACTGCTGCGGCAAAGGAACTCGGTGTTCAGATTGTTGCAGCCCTTACGACCCACCATCACTTTGATCACAGTGGGGGAAACAAGGTCGTCTTTGTTCTACCTGTTTGAGGTCGACGTCTGATTCAGGGGTCCTCGTATCCAGGACTTCGTGTGTTGATTTTATGGACTACCTACCCCACTTGGACCTTAAGATTGTTCTCAGGCTGCCAAATACACTGATGCTACGATATACGGTGGTAGTGACAAAGTCCCTGCCTTATCTAAGCTAGTTAAGGATCAAGACGAGTTCTTCTTAGGTGACAACACACGCATTAGGTCGGTCAATTTGTATCTGTAATCTATTTGACAATTACGACCTAACATTTCCTCCAAGGTGTCTTGCAACCCCCTGCCATACTCAGGATTCAATATGCTATCATGTTACAGATAGAGTCAAAACAGCGCAGCCTGGTGGCGTGTTCACAGGAGATACCTTGTTCATTGGTGGCTCCGGCCGATTTTTCGAAGGGACTGGCGGTGAGATGAACCGGGCCCTCAAGTATCTCGGCACACTACCCGACTCCACTATCGTATACAACGGGCACGAATACACGGCAGGAAACCTTGCATTTGCAAAATCTGTAGATCCCACCAATCCCGCCATCGCTAGGTTGGAAGACCTCGCTAAAACAAACAAGATAACCACCGGTTTGACGACCATCGGCGATGAGAAGGAATGGAATATATTTATGCGTCTTACGAGCGATGCCGTAAAGTACGATGATTTCTGTGTTGCCATTTAAGCGTTGTTACTTATCATGTTTGGACTGTTCAGATCAGCGACTGCGGCGACAATAGATACCCCTGAAAGCATGATTATGGACACACTAAGGAACCAGAAAAACAATTTTCGAGGGTGAGTCACTTGCTTCCTCATGCACAGATTTAAGTCATCTTATCATTGTAGGTGAAAGGCTTTCTCGGTTGTGAAAATATCAATGTGGTGAGACAGTACTGGCAGGAGTTCGTGTAGCCTTTCGCATGTATGATATATTTATCTTAGGACAGTCAAACAGGAGATGCACGAAAATTAAACACACAGATCAGAATCCAATAGCTTTGAGGACAGCAGATCGAGCGTATGGAATGTATGATAGTGTATACCATGTATACGCCAAAAATTCAATGATAACGAATACTATTATTAAAACGTCAGAGTGATGGGTTTCCAAGATTGCGTATGCATGCACACACCTAAACACAATATCTGAAGATTGGCACGAATCAGACAGCTCTGAGCCCGACATGCTGCGCTCCACGTACCTGATTCCCAAGAACAAACGCAGCCACAAACACCAATCCTATTGAAGCGAGAAACACAATGGAGGCGACAACTCGAACAGGTTTGAACATCTGTATGGTAGGTCAGTTCGTCATCATCAAATAGACACTAGAAATATCGAGCTCGCCAGTTTGAGTTGTTTGAAGAACTGTGAATCCAATGGTCAGCATCCCAATTTGTGCGTTGTTTTATATAGCAAACGCACACCAATGAGGAACCCAGTGCCCACAAGTGACACGATCGTCCCAAGAACATACAAGACTGGGTATACGACTCAGCATCTTGAATCAGAGTTCCAAGATGAGACTAACCAGCAAATAGTGCGAGCTGACCAAGAAAAAGCACAATTGAACCCAGAAGACTCAGGACAAAGCCAACAACAAGACTGGAGTATTGGCATGATGAGCCGGACAGGTTAACGTTTCGGAGGAATAGCAAGGATGTGCTCACCATCCTATGAATCCATAGAGCCGTTGGGTTCGTGACAATCCAAGAAAATGGAAGGCAGAGTCTCCTTCGAAAAAGGCAGTTTCTGGTATGGCGCCCCCTGCTGCCTCGAGGTTAAACCAGCCTTTATTTGCCATATCTGCTTGGTGTCAAAATAAGGGGAAGAGGGCAGTATGTAGAGTGTCGGTGGAAGGGAGGACGCGGCCAGCAGCGTTGAATGTGGGATCCCTTGATGGCCTGGAGTATGCTGCTGACATGCCGTAATTGCATAATCATTCAGGCTCGCGACAACATACCGTTCTACTCTACATACGTTCAAATCCCATACAATACACAAGAAAATTGTAATATGAAATACACCGCCAATAACGAAAACTGCTAAACGAAATACATCGAATTTTGCATACGAGTATTGATATCGCTGAAATGCTCTTTGAAGTAATCTAGATGATGTTCTTCATCCGAAGTGACAGACATCTCGTCCACGCTACCCATATCATCCGAAAAATGGAATTTGGCCCTTCGGCATACCAGCTGGAAGGTGTGTGTCAGCACCGATAACATGAGACTAAAGCTGGGACGAACATCAGCATCTATCCAAAGATTCAAAAAATGAGTGTGATCATCAAGCATTTGAACCCGGATACGCACAATATACAGGTGCTGGAATCTTGACCGACCTCGTCGCCCGCGAGTAGCAATGACACAAAGCATATCTGAACGGTAACTGGTTTAGATCTCAAATTCTAGGACAGAATCCAACACTTACGCGATTTCCTGGAGCCTATTGACAGCAAATCACTAAGCAAACAACAGCAGGAGAAGACTGAGAGTGAGCATACTGATCAGGTGTGAGATTTGAACCATTGCGAAGAATTGTGTAATGACTGGGACGGCTCGCTAGGTAATTTGAATGATTATTCCTGTGTTGGAAGGAGTTTGTTATCGTTTACGCACTTCCTTTGAGCCCGGGCTGTGATTGGAGGTAAAAGTCTTGATATACAGGGTGTATAATGTCTGCACAAACACGGTGAACAATTACACCTTGCAGGATAGGGATACACACCTTGGTCAACAACAAACCCGGAATAAAGGTTACCATTTCCTTTTGGGTCTTGTGACTCTGCATTCCCAAAGAATCTGAAATGATGGCGCTTTCCGACTATGATGAAGGTGAGTTCGGGCCACTTGGCTTGATTGGGCCCATAGGTCTCCGGTAAAACATCTGTTACGAAGATAGCTAAGTCAGGACTGCTGATGTGCAGAGAGAACCTTACCCTTCATTGCATCAACCTCTTTGTCAAGAACGGTCTGAAATTCACCTTCTGATACACCATCACGGAACACAAAAATTCGCTGAGGATATATTCTATGTGATTTATGGAAGGTCATCAAAGCAGTCTTTTTATGACCATGTGAGTCTTGTTGAGAAGGAAAGAAGATCAATCAACTACCTTGAACATTTCAGACAGATCCTGGATAATTTCTGTGCGGCTTGCTTGCACCCGGATTGAAGCAGTATATTTGCAGAGTCTTTCATCCACGGAGGCAGCAAGAGCTGAGATGGATGGAAGAAAACTGCCGGGAGCTGGATGACTGACATCTGCACCTAATACATGTTGAATAAGATGGCTTGGAAAGGAGGGGTGTCTTTCCTTACCAATAACCATGGTTGGCTTTGACTTCAAAAAATCCATTGCATGATTCATTGGCATGTAATTTATGCCCCCCAGCTTTGCATTGATTCTGCCAATTAATACATGAATTACCTGAATGTCATTTTGAGAGTCAACTCTTACTTCAGGATTAAATTATTGAAATATTGATTTGCTCTCCTCTGTTGGGCATCAGAAGCAAGTTTCCTTGACCATTTCTAAACATGGTTGGTATTTTTATCATATCCAAGCATTCAGAAACTTACAACACACTGTGTCACTGCTCCTTTAGTGATATCACCAAACCTTTTGATCTCACGGTAGGTTTCGGGAGCAGACTCGGGCAAAATGGCAAGTATCATATTTGCACGAGCCGATCTACCGGCCGTCTCCAATACCTTAGCCAAAAGATCAGTTTATACCAACATAAAAGATAGGATACTCACTTCAGCTATTTTGGAATTGGGAGGAGAGCGAACAATGTCATGAGGAGGTCCTACACCTGCAAAGAAATCAGCAAAGCTCATTAGTGTCCTCATTGTACATACTCATGCCTATCATGAAGTATTCATTGAGTCAGAGAACTATGGAAGATAGGAAGTGTCTGACCTCGTTCTATCATACACTGACCTAGATCAGTGATAAATGTGTTAAGAACTAAAGGGTCACAGTTGGCAAAATCAACGACAGTCCATGCCGAAAGCTGCGCTGGGTTGATGAAGCGCTTTCTCATCATGTCCCAGGTACCCTGACGCTTAAAATACAGGACAGCCTAAGAGGACTGATAGAAACAAATACCGTGTAAATGAGACAAACCTGTGGAGCAAGCTGACTATCCCCAAAAGTAATAGTAGGTGACGGAAGAAGGCGCCCCTGTACAGATAATGGCTGTGGGTTGACACTTATCCCGGCTCCAATCAAGAAGGGAGATTGGGTGTATTTGAGTTCCTGCCAACCAGCAGTGATGGCATTAAGCCTCTGCCTTGGGTCTCTTGGAAAGAATTCAAGTGCTTCTCTCACAACATCTGGCGAGGATCGATTCTAAAAGCACTGAGATTTGTGCAGATAGCAAAGATGGTGTGAGATTACCTTGTATAACTGCTGTACTGTTTTGCAAACAGACATCGGGAAAAGACCATCAGAACCAAGTTTAACTCCCAAAGAGCCGGGTCTAATTGTGTAACGATGTGCAATTGCAAAGTGCTCCTATTCCCAAGAATATAATCAATTGATGGATTCACTCGAGAACAAGGAAAGCTTACCGCCACTGAAGTTCTCTCACCACCTTTGTCAAATTTAATTTTGCCCACATCTGCAACAACATCTTTGATCGTTTTGGGTCGTTTGCCTGAATGCCCAGGAAGTCCAACTTCAACTTTGACACCTTTTAGGAATAACCGCAACTTTTTGATAGAGTTTTCCGTGAGGTCACTGAGGTCACGGATGCCTCTCAAATGAAGATACTCAGCACTGATTTTCTCCAAATTATCTGCTGGAAGACTGATCAAAAGAAATTAGTCGATGCTTGTGATTGTGAACTAGAGTCGCACATCACCCCAATGGTGACATCGACATTAACAACAATTTTTCCTAAGGTCGGTCTAACACTCCTATAGATGAAGAATGTCAATGATAGGCATTTTGAAAACCAGTGCACAAACTGGAAATGGCCGCGCCATAATTCAAGAGGGTGGATCCTCTGGCTGGTAACTGACAAGATCAATCAATATTGTCAGATCATAGTGAGGAGATTGAATATGTCTGACATTTCTGGTGAGGGGTGAAGAAACTCTTCATGTTGAAAATCCTCGGTTCCGTCCTGGATGATGGCGTTCAGGGTCCAGGTAAGACAGTTTGTGAGCAAATGAAGTCTCACATCCGAGGGGTGGATTGTATGAAAAGATTGAGCATGTTGATAGCAGTAGACGAGTCGCTTTCGGGACGGATGCTGTCTGGGTCGCCCTGTGTTAAACGATGGAGGGTGCTGTAACGGCAAAGAGTTGATCCCAAAGGATGATAATGATGGTGACTACTGACCTGACGTCAATCCGTTTGACAAAAACAATCCGGACAGCCACCTCTTTCGAAGAGCCATTGGACGATGATCGATTTTCCCAAGGTACTCTGAACTGTGAGACAGAATAAGTCAAAATGGAGGGCAAAGTTTTAGTTTCTAACCTCTTGCGATCTGAATCGGTACTCGGCAAATGAAAATAAATTCTTTTTCCCATCAAAGGCTACACGAATGTTCAGCGAAACCTACAATTTCACAAAGATATGACCCTAACCGCCAAGGGGATTGAATATTTCTGGGCAGACAGTGTGTTGCAATCTCATAATGATCTCCGTTCCTTTTTTGTTCCCCAGAGAAAACTGACGAGAGCCAGTATCCCATAGCGGGAGGATAACTGTATACGGTCAAGAGGAGAAAACCTTCACACTATAGGTAACTGACCGACTAGATTTCTATTTGAGAACCACGATCAACTGACCTCGGGCGGGAGCTTACCGTCATAGTGAAAAACATAACCAGAATTGTTGGAAGGTCGGTTCCAGTGCATGACGAACGCATTAGTCTGAGCGACGACCGGTCTGCCAACCGTTCCTGGCGGAGGGCGTGAAGGCATCTTGAAATACGGGGTTCTGGATCGTTACTAGCTCAGTCGAAATTTCAAGTAAAAACGAAGTTCAAATTGAGAGTTCAAAGGGCTTGTTTGTCCAGAGCAGCGGGAACAGTCCTTGGTACTCGCACTTTGGACAAAAGCAAGACCTTTGAGCTTAATTGGCCGTGTTTATATATACGTCGTTGATTAGATCACGTTATCGTTCATCAAGTCAATACTTATATACCGTAAAGAACAGCAAAAAATTGTCAATATATACACCGATAACACCATAAGTAGGTCTTATTTTTGTATCATTTCTTCGGAACTTCCATTCCTTCGTAACCTTGCAAACCCTTTCGTCGCAGCATCTCAAGCGCATCATTTACAGATGAACGCGCCTTCTCAAGCGTAGGGGGACCTCCGGGAAGGCCAAGACGTTGCTTTGTCATATTGAGGTGCGTGTATATGCCTGGGACAACGTTTGGGAGGTAGTCCATGACGATTTGTTCCTGTACATAGATCTTTAGAATTGCGTTATTGAATAATGTCTAAAATATACGTACCTTGGGATCAAGTACTTTGATACCACGCTGTAGCCACCACATCGCACTTTTGAATGACTCATCATTCGGTGGGGTTGCACAGACGATGGCGGCAAGCTAACGATGTTTTAGTGAGCGCATGACAAGGCAACTAAATCAAAGGAGGACATACACGATGCATCGCGGTAAGGATCACAGGTTGCGACAAAGGACCAGGTCTATCCAGAGGCATTACGACATCCGCATTAGTACGCGAGAGGAGACGCTGGAGATCTCTCAAGTCCTCGCTTAAAACAGCCGGGAGGAAGATAGATTCCCAAGTATCATTAGCATCTGGAGTGCTGATGGACTCAGGCTGTTGCTGTTGCTGTGGAGGTAAAACCTGTTGCTGAGGAGGCGGGGGAGGAGGCTGGGGAATGGTTGCAGGATGGGACGCCTGAGGGGCAGCAATGGGAGGGGGGTACCACGTTTGATGAACAGCGGCGGGAGGCAGGGGGACCTGTTGGGGCTGCTGAGGGGGTAACTGTTGTGGTAAAGTGCTTATTTTGTGACCATAGCCTGCCGGAGGTGGAGCAACGGGAGCATTTTGTTGACGGGGATGCAAAGGAGATAAACCACCTTGAACGGGCGGAACGTTCGCGTTCGGCGAGTTGCGAGTCTGGGACTGTTGTTGAAGATTGTGATGGGGCGCAGTTGCATTCAAGTTCAAAAACTTGATGTGATCCGACAACGACCTGACCGTGTGCTCCAGCTCACGAATCGAGGTCTAAAAACATATAAGCACAATTCCTACACTTTTTTTCATAACGTACTTCTTGGCTTCTGAAGAGGTCACGTTGCCAGGACATTAACTCAGCCTTGAGACTATGGACTTCGTGTCGGAGTTCCTGCGAAAGCTCTTGATGCATCCTGTTCAGATTCTGGTTGTAGAGGGGAATGAACGTTTTCGACATCGCGTCATGGACATGACTGCTCAACAAGGGGGAAAGAGTTGTTGATAATATACGTGCGAAGTGGGCAGATATGTCGGGGCGGAATATCAACTTTTCCAACTCATTGGGTAAACTCTGTTAAGCGGTAGTCAACAAAGTGCCACAATAAAGTGATCGTCATAAATATAAGAAACCTACTTGACTGATGAAGTCGACGAGGCTTCTGCCGATCTGTTCATCGAGTGCAGCCTTAACTTCGGTTTTCGTGATATTCTCCAGAGAGGGTAACACCGAAGTCTGGACTTCATTCTTCACGGCCATTTCGACTACGCGAGTAGTGTTTCTGGTGAGCTCAGTTGATATTAATTTGAGTATCTTCTCTTGACGAGCGAATTCCTCAGCTTGCTCATGAGCGCGAGCATCTTCCATGTGTTGGTCTGGATGGAAAAAGCATGTAAGTTCAGTGATGTTTTGTCTGGGAAACGACGCACGTTGTTTCTCCATCTCTTTGGCAATGAGGCGCCCGATACGAGTGTGAAGGCTCTCCTCGGTCCTCTTGATCTCACGGCTAATTGCTTGCGCAAGGGGCGACTCGTTGATGATCAACGCGTCAGATCTACTGTTCTTGTCTTTGGTCTGTTCTTCTTTTTCCTTCCAGTTGACCGACTTGGTACCTTTACCTTTGGATTTTTGGTCATCTTGGTTGAAGTCGCCATCCTCAGACGCAGGAGATCGTGGACGGGGATGCGCGGGTTGCGTAGGACGAAGAACCGCTGGTGCTAGAGGGGCCTGACGTTGGTTTTTGACCTCTATCGACGACTGAGCGGCAAGCGAGTCATCTACGGGAAGTTTGCTCGGTGTCGTTGCCAAGGCAGATTCATACCATTCTTTGCGAATGAGAATTTGGTCTACACCACTTGAGTGAACATTGAACGCCAACAAAGCTAAATCCCCAAGAGGTATTTTGGCTGCTGCGCACGCTGCGTTGGCTTCCTTGCCATTGAGATCCGACTCCGCTGTAAGGATAACAAAATGCACAGATGGTTTAGGTCCACTGAATTCAACGATCTGGTCGAAGCCGCCTCTGATCGCCTCTTCACCATTTACAATAGATGATTCGAGGTTGATCCTAAGTGCAATTATACTCTCACGACGATTGTTGGCAACCCAGAAGGTATGTATCCTAGCATCGTAGCAGGCGTGTCCAAACATCTCGTAATCTTCTTGAAGGGTGTTAACAAACTTGATGGTGGACAGGACTTGTTTTGTCGTATGCGACAAAAGTTGAAAGACGGTACCATTCTTCCGGCCGATGACGATACCACCGTCGACAAGAGTCAAGGATGATGGCAAACCTTCTCCACGAACGTTGTGAGTTGAGAAGGGAAGTTGATCATGCATGTTCCAAATAGTCAAAGTTGATTCTACCGTGATAGTGGCGAGTGCGTAGTGCATGACATCAAAATCAAACGAGAGGAGACGCTAAGAAAGAGTGAGGAAAGAGAGCTTCGCCCAACAAATCTATACTCACAGAAGATACAGTGAAGGTCTGACTGATATGCGTAAGGCTTTGAAGAGTGATAGGCTGGCCACCATATTGAGAATGCACACTAGCCAAGTCAATTACATAGAGTTTGTTTTCCGATGCGACGGCCAGGGTATTTGGGTCCTTCGGGTGCCATTTGACAGCATGAATGCCGTCATCGCTTGAAGGTTGAACGCAAAGAAGGACTTGTCCACTGCAACTATGTTTAAGGGTCAATGTATAAAAGAGTTGAGGAAACGTACGGAACATCATCAGTTATGGTATCGGGTAATTGCCAGACAATGAAACCTCCTTCGGATGTCACAGCAGCAAGGCGGTCCTTGTGAACGGCCATGTCGATGATGGACGAAGTAATAGAGAAGATAGCGGGATCCAGTTGAAGTAATGTGCGGAAGCCGCTGGATCTAGAGATAACGCGAACACGGCCTTGATACATTACTTAGCTGAAGTGAAAATGGCACTTGGAAAAGGCATACCTCGAGTCATGGTATAAGCCACCCAGTGTGTAGCACCGATCGTGCTGCCAGGCAAGAAGTTGGAGTCTTGTCTGACGAGAGCGATGGCAGTAGATTTGACCTCTTCGGGCGAGGCCTGGATCTCAGGCATGGGCTTGGACACGTCAAAAATGATCGTTTGAACTGGGGGACTATATCATTTGAGATGGACAAAGTTAGCAAACATTCTAGCGAAGCAACGAACACTCACGACGGGCTAGACAAATTCTTGGGCAACTTTGGCTGGGCAGGACCTTTACCTCTACCATTCCCGCGAGGAACCGGCGAATCTTCTTTATCACGTCTGCTTCCTCCCTGCTGTGAGCCAGGCACACCGCCGGTTTGACTGGCAGGGGATTCGGCAACACGACCTTGGGTTCTTTGGGTATGTGGTTTGGGAGGGGATGATCGTGGAGGTGGAGAAGCTGCGCGGTTGGTAACGGGCTTAGGCGGAAGAGGAGGAGGAGGTACCCTCGATGATGACAAAGTCTCTGGTTGAGAGAAATCAAAGGGTTCGTACGTTGTGGGTGGCGGCTGGTGCTGCGGAGGAAGCTGTCCCCGGGTCAAATGCTCTAATAAATTCTCAACTGACTGCCTCTTTGGGTCAGGCGCTGTCCAGGAACCAGAATCCTCGGTGATACTAGATGCCTGAGGAACGGGCTTCTTCTTGACGGAGGTTGTTGAGGCCGATAGGTGATCAAAGGGAGAGATGAATTCAAACATTGATTTACGAGGTGAAGGTGTTTGTTGTTGGGAGGAAGGCTGCTGAGGTGCCTGTGGTTGCTGCTGCGATTGAGGGGTAATAACGGGGGCTTGCTGCGGTGGGGGCGGGGGAAGAACTTGTTGATGTACTTGTGGTAGTTGGGCAACCTCGGGGACCACGTCGGCCTGGTTGTACGGTCGGTAGTCTCCGTCATGCAAGGATGGTGCATATGGTGGAGATGGCACAGTATGAGAAGGCTGAGGATCTACGTAATTCGACCGAGGAGGGTTGCTGTGAAGAAACATTGAGGTAATGTTCGAGATGACGGAAAAAGAAATAAATGTAAAGAGACCTCTGATTAAGAATTATTGACGTGGTTCATCCTCGTGTGTGCGTCGCGGAAGCCATGTGTTACATGCAGGGAGTATTTGAATAACACTGCAAGGCAACCAAAACCATGCTGACCGACCCACACACGAAGAATGATAGTCTCGAAGACGTAACTGGATAGCGACTTACCCTGCCATCAATTGCTCCAATAGATATTTGCCTTGTGCCTCATTATGAGTGGGAGTTTCGCCGGAACCAGAACGCTGGGATGAACCGGGAGGAGTAGGTACTTGTTGTGGGGCAACACCCCCGGGAACAGGTACGGGCGCTTGCGCTGGTACGCCACGAGGGTTTATGGCTGAGGGCGCACCACCAAGGAGGGAAAGCAAGGCGTTCTGACGCTCGGCATTTGTGGCGCTTGCATTGGACGCAGCAGGTGTGATGGGCTCCTCGGTAAGAGACAATAAAGAAGACACAGAGGCCGAGCTGCCATAGTTGTCAGAAACGTGGCTGGTAGGCTGCTGCTGGCGATCAACAGCAAGATGTTGAAAAAGAGAATCGATCTGTGTTGGAGAAGCGTTGGACGGAGGCTGCTGGAGAGTCTGCTGCTGAGATGCTGGGGGCGTCGAGCCCCGGGAAAAGAGTTCAGCTAAAGGGTTTCGATTGTCCATTGCCCGTGGAGGAAGGCGATAGCGGTGAATGTGAAGAGAAGATGCGCTTAATTTTTCTGACACTGCTCAACCCAACACGCCTTCACCACGAGGCTGTTGTTCTTCGGCAACTGCCGCTATGGCCAATGCGCGATCGAGATCGACGACGTCCTTAACTCATGCATTTTCTCAGCTCGTCCTCTGTCTCATGACGGACCCTCATTTCTTTATCAGTCGCCTGCCGTTCTGCCCAACGTAAGGTTCAATCGTCGGAATGCCTACCTAGGTCCGTCGTGTGGACTCAATTCCCAGACAAATACTAGTCAACAATGCCCTCATAAATAGGGGCTGGCCAGACGACTATATCCCACATCCAACCATCAGAATCACAACCAACCTTTGAAGCTCAAGCTCTAAGCCTTATTACCATGTTCACTGTGAGTACCTCCCGACTTGTGCCCATGGTTGTAGGCTCACTATTCCATCGGATAGACCACCCAAACCCCTGTCTCCAATCAAGGCGCTTGTGGTCTATCCTCTTGCAACTGCGGTGATAGGTATGTCCGTCTTGTGTCCTATTATGACCTTCGACTTACAGAATCCTTTGCTTGAAGCTGCACTTGCAAGCCTGACGAATGCAAGTGCTGAGCGACACGATAGCGGCACAGAATACCGACAATGAACTATCGATTGTATATATAAGATCTATCATCTACATGAACCATGAGAAATATCAGATGTATCAATTGGTCAGATCGCCACCTAAGGCAGTGTCATTACAATCCTAGTACATGATGACAAGACTGACCTATATCCCGGTACCTTTGACGACGTGTAGGGTCTAGTATCTCTAACTGCTCCAGTAACCTCCTGCAGTCGGTCAATAGTGCTTCAGCATTCACTTCATTCCGATGCTTCTTCAACAATAACCGTTTATAATAAACAATGGATTCCATGCACCCTAGTGTCCATGATCAGCAAGGATGAGAAAGAATATTAATTTCCATACATTTGCTGTCCGGCTGTTCGTCAAGAAGTTCCTGAATGGCCACTATCTCGCTTTCCAAGAGCTCCTTGTCGTTGCCTGCCCATGGTCATTCCCAAGTGCAGATCGAGGGAATAATCTACGTACCTGCTCCCATGACCCATCGGTGGTACATCCAAACGCTCTGATCACTCGGATCCGTGTACATCGCATTTCGTAAAAGGTTGAACTCTGCATCACGTGATGGTCAAGGAAATCCCACAACAATTAATCACCTTCCTCTCTATATTGGCTTGAAATGCCACCTGAACTTTCCCCTAACGATGTCAAAACCTTGGAACGTTGATGCCATGCACTGAAATTGGATATATTGGCCTCGATCTTGCGGGAGGTGTAAACAAGTTCAGATTTCTCTGATCTTGGCACTAGCATGCTAGCAAGGACATATCGCCGATAGTTCCAAGCATGGACTATTCGTGTCCGAAAATGAGCTGATCCTGTACGTATTTAGAAAAGAATAGACCCACAGTTCCTCGGGTCTGCGTCGAGCAACCTTTCCACAACATAGAGCTCTCTATCCCAGTTCGTCTTTCTCCAAACGCCAGCATCCGCCTCACCAGGACCATTAGGAGTATTCTCAAGACACCACCTACGATGATTCCAGATCCAGTAAACTTTGGGATGTGCTTTCAGTGCCGTCATAGTACTAGATAGTTCCTTTGTTATTAGATCATTTATTTCTTCCGGCGAGCTAATAAGAGTTCAGGATAACATCAATATCTTCATTACAGAAACAACAGGAATAGAACCTTCTCGGGAAAATGCCGTTGAAGAAAATATTCCGGCGGTAATTCCAGACGGTATAGAACTCAGGATTGACTTGCAGCAGGCGCGAAGTGAGCTGCAATGCTTCCTCAGACCAATCTCTGCTCTTCTTCTATATCATCAACGATGAAGTTCAGGATGTAGAGACAAGCATGTTTCCTGGGCCACGAACCCTTGATAACACATCCTGAGTCAGAGAGAGATAGTCATCGAGTTTGGCTTTTTCTCGGAGTCTCTTGGCTTCTAGTACCTGGGCAGATTGGCGAACACGTTTTACACCGTGCTGAATACAGATGAGAATAATATCCTCCAATTGAATAATGCAAGTGACCGACCATGATTATGATCACTTGCTTGCAGGTTTTCTGCAGAGATCTGTTCAACCGGCATTTGCCGCTTGCGACTTGTCGAACTTTTGCCCATCACCAGCTCGAGGCAGGCTTGACCGCCTCCGTTCTTCAAAATGCCGACTGCAGTCCCCCAGCTGCCGTCCGAGGAGTCTCTCAAGGCCCACTTTCCACTTACATTTCCCATACCCAGTCCAGTCACTCACCCAGACCTTCTTGAAGTTAAGGATCTCCACCGAGAAGAGGACCTACTCCGGAATCCAACCTCGTTTCGTTCATGGTGGTCAGCTATAAACACGACAAGAGAAGCCTTGATTGCGCTTCAGAAAACAGAACCTCCCCCAGATTTGCCGGCAGAGGTCATTGCCTTGCTTGGCCCTCTCGCGTCTCCTCTGGCCCGAATTTCGCTCCAACGCCTCACATATCTCTACGAGGCTGCACTGGTCCAATTTGCTGGCTCCTTCAAACTCTGGAAGTCATACCTCAAACTACGTATGTCGTTTGTTCTCGGCAATCTTATTGTCAAAAAGAGGGCCGGCGGAAAGAAAAAGTTCCCAGAAATGAAGGACGCGTTGGAGGAGGAACACGATGACTTGGAGGAGTGGGAGGGTGGATTAGACCCGGTAATTGGATGGGAAGAGTGGAAATCTCTTGTGGCGACGTTTGAACGCGCGTTAATGTGGCTACCAAGGGTACGGGTTATCTTGTCTGTCTATTTGGGAGGCTCTGACGCCGCATATCTTTCAGCTACCCCGTCTATGGCTCATGTATCTCTCTATTTTCTTCCACCCAAAATGTCCTCCACTCATTTCGCATACTCACGCCCGACATACATTTGATAGAGCCTTGCGAACACTCCCTCCTTCTCTTCACTCACGCGTATGGGTCCGCTACCTTCTGTGGGCTGAGAGTAAAGGTGGTGCCACAACTGTATATGTCTATCGACGCTACATCGCCGTTGATCCCAGTGTCACTGAACGATTTACGAACCTCCTCCTCACCCCAGTTAACTCATCCCCACGGGCACTCGAAGCTGCCAAGTTGCTTCTTTCACTAGCAAGAAGAGCCGCTCGGGGTGAATATACAAGTCCGGAAGGGAAAAGCCCATATCAGCTCCTTGAAGCGTGGATTGAAGTGGTGGAGAAGTTTGCAGATGAGGTTGGGCTGGACGTGGAGGAAACTATCGAGTCCAACGAGGCTATCGCTGTAGCAGAGGCAAAAGCTACAGAGAGTGCGGCCGAGGTTCCCGAACCCGCATCTACCAATGGCAAGCTCATTCGCATGGCTGGCCCAGCTATCCCTGTGACGTCTGATGGACGGACGACTCACCCGTACGACGAGGATGAAGATCCCTTGAGCTCACAGAAACTTAACGTGGAGAAGATCATTCACAAGGATGGACTCGACGTCTATAGGGACCAAGCAGGACGTTTGTGGACAGGGTTGGCTACATATTGGATCAAACGAGGAGAGTTCGATCGAGCCAAGGAGACTTTTGAGAATGGTCTCAAGTCTGTACTGACTATCCGGGACTTTACGCAGATTTTCGACGCCTACGCCGAATTTGGAGAGTCACTCATCAGTGCCTTGATGAGCAGCCTGGAGAATGAAGATGATGAAACCGAGGAGGAAGCTGCTGAGACTGAACGAGAACTGGACGCAAAAATAGCAGAGTTCGAGGATCTCACAGATCGGAGACCTTTCCTCGTCAATGATGTCCTCATCAGACGGAATCCTAACGACGTACAGGAATGGGAAAAAAGGGTTGCTTTGTGGGGTGAAGACGATGAAAAGGTATATTCTTTTCCTGATAGGGAGATTTTTATTCACTTAGTGATCAGGTTGCCGCGACATATACCAAAGCTTTGGATACAATCAATCCACGAAAAGCTACGGCCAACTTCCATCGACTATATATCAACTTTGCCAAGTTCTACGAAGAAGGCGGGGTCACTGGGCAGGCTGAAGAGGATCTTGTCAGCGCGCGAAAAATTCTTGAGAAGGCCACCAAGGTTAACTTCAAGCTTGTTGAAGACCTTGCTGAAGTCTGGTGCGAATGGTCTGAAATGGAAATTCGTCATGGGTATGTTCTCGTCGCTATTTATCAACTTCTGGCTTAATACCCTCTTAGAAACTATGATGATGCCATCCGAGTCATGCAGCGTGCAACTGCCATTCCGAAGAATGTTAAGATCAATTACCATGATCATGTAAGTCATCTTTCCTGTCTTGCGTATACATTCCTCCCATGTCGTCCTCCAGACTCTTTCTGCTCAAACAAGGTTGTTTAAGTCTTTAAAACTTTGGTCATTCTACGTCGATCTTGAAGAGTCCATTGGCACGGTAGAATCAACGAAGAATGTCTACGACAAAATTCTCGAGCTTCGCATCGCTAATGCGCAGATCATTGTCAATTACGCCGCATTCTTGGAGGAGAACAAATATTTCGAGGAAAGTTTCAAGGTATGAGAGAGCAACTGAACTTACCGTCCTCTTACTGATTGATTCCTAGATCTACGAACGCGGTGTCGAGCTATTCACATTCCCTATATCTTTCGAAATTTGGAATATTTACTTGTCCAAATTTACGAAGCGTTATGTATGTTTGCACATGGCGATTGACATTCTCGATACTAAGCCTTATTGTCAGGGTGGTTCAAAACTGGAACGAGCTCGTGACCTCTTTGAACAAGCCTTGGAAAAATGCCCCCCGAAATCATGTAAACCTCTTTTTCTCATGTATGCCAAATTGGAGGAGGATTATGGCCTTGCCAAACGCTCTATGAACATCCTTGATCGTGCTACCAAGGTTGTTGCTGACCAAGACAAATTCGACGTACGTTGGTTTTGTATGACATGCATAATATCCATTGATATTCACTTCATCTTAGATGTTTACAATTTACATAGCAAAAGCAGCAGAAAATTACGGTTTACCAGCCACTCGTCCTATCTACGAACGAGCATTGGAAGGTAGGAAAACCAAATCTAATTGATATCTTCATCATTCTCACCATTATCCATCCAGTGCTTCCTGACCGCCAAACTGCCGACATGTGCCTTCGCTTCGCAGCTATGGAGCGTAAGCTGGGCGAAATCGATCGCGCCCGTGCCATCATTGCCCATGCGTCTCAGTTCTGCGATCCACGTGTCCATCCTGAATTCTGGGCGCATTGGCATTCTTTCGAGCTTGACACAGGTTCTGAAGATACTTTCAAAGAGATGTTGCGTATCAAGAGGAGTGTTCAAGCACAGTTCAATACAGAGGCGAGCTATTTGGCGGCAGAGACAACTGCAGCAAAACAGGGTGCGAGGAAGGTCCAGGATGACGAGCCACAGGATGCCATGGATGCTGCAGAGAAACAAGCAGGTGGCGTCAAAGGTTTCGTGGCTGCAACTACGACTAGATTGCCTCCTGTTGATGGAGAAGAGGGGCCGGCGGTGGAGGAATCTCCTGAAGCGCCAACAGCTAATGTCGATGAGATTCACATTTCTGACGACGAACTATAATGTTTTCTAGTGTTGTATGTTGATATCCTCTGCCGTATTATACTTGTACAATTGTTTCAGTGCTTATCTTGGGTTTGGTATACTCAGTAATGGATGGAC
>JAGGAW010017200.1:12659-56262 GCA_017657375.1 Termitomyces sp. T27 | reverse complement strand
GGACTATTGCACAGCAGCGAATTCACCACAGGAAAGGGCGGCAAATTCAACGCAAGCCTCAACCTAACACACCAATCCATCCAGTTCTTACCCAACTTCGACAACGCCACCCATGCCCGGCTCACCCTCCCTGCCTCCAAAACTGACCCCTTTTGCAGAGGTGTCACCATCACCATGTCCTCCACACCCGGCCGCCCCACCTGCCCCATAGCAGCCCTGAAAACCCTATACAACGAGCTCCCTCACGAACCCAACGCGCCACTCTTCGAGCAGCCAGACGGCAAGGCCCTCTCGTATACCTACTTCGTCAAAACCATCCGCGAAGCACTTGCGCTCGCTGGCTTCAACCCAGACCTCTACGCTGGCCACAGCTTCCGTCGCGGCGCCGCCTCCGCAGCCGCAGCCGCGGGGTATTCAGACTACAAAATCCAACTCCTGGGAAGATGGCGCAGCAATTCCTACAAACTCTACATTGAGAACGATCCCACACGCATCCTTTACCTCTCCTCTCTTCTCCACATGGCCCACACTCACCTCATCCCTTTCAAACCTCCAGCTCTTTGGGACTTCACAGTCATGGCTTGAGTTCAGCCTCTTTTGGGCGGTCGACTCGAGAACTTTCAGGCTCAAAGAAATCAATTCTTTCTCGCAACACACACGCCATCCTGAATGAACATCTACCTCCTCCTTAAGTCCCGCACCAGTCAACAGCTCGAATTAATAGATCGGGCAATGTGAAGAGGGTGTGATTGCCCAGGGTTAATTCGTGCCTTATCACCTCGCGCATTGTTCCGCCACCCTTTCATCCTCCTCCATTGTCTCAATTCACTTATATCCCTGCGGGCACAGATGCGAACGACACTGTCGTCTCACACTGCGCTCGCAGGTACGTATATTTCTCCCTATGTAAAACACACTTACTCACCGTCGTCTCACACTGCGCTCGCAGAACTCGTCGATTAGATTACGCTACGTCACGCATTTCGCATCCCCACCCACCGTCCCTATTTCATTCCACTACATACTACTCTATCACTACTCACGCTACCTAGACTAGCCCTCGTAGTTAGCTTGAGTTCGGCCTCTTTCGGGCGGTCGACTCGAGAACTTTCGGGCTCAAAGAAATCAATTCTTTCTCGCAACACACGCGCCATCCTGAATGAACATCTACCTCCTCCTTAAGTCCCGCACCAGTCAACAGCTCGAATTAAAGGGTTTTTTGAGGTAGGAAGACACCAAAGAGCGAAAGCACATACAAAGACCAAAGGAACAAACAAAGATAAAGATAAACAAATTCTGATTTTTGCGGACAAAAACTGAGGAACAAGGCCTCGATCTATTCTAGATCTCGGAACTCTGGGATAACTATTCCCACGCCATCTGTAGCCCCTCTTCGTGGTCAAATCTCTCGTTCCAATTTTATTCAAGATGCTTTTGGTTTCTTTTACGCCAACCATGCTGTCGAAGCCTCCGTGCTTTCCCGCAAATTGACGCATAAGTGTTATCCCATGATATGTGTCTTGCCTTGTGTTCTACCCACCTCTCAATGACGTTCAGCTCGACTCGATTCCCAAGGCGAGTGTACCGCCAATAACCGAATAAACGTTTGCCCACCTCCACGTTTCGTCATTCTTCACCTTCACCTCGAAGTTCCCGCCTTTGGACTACGAACGATGCGTACGCGTCGGGCACAACCACGGGAAGAATCCTTGAGATGGAACAACTTCAACAAGTGCCTTGTTGGCATAACCTCCTTTCCTTTGGCCAATTGCGGCTCTGACCCGCTTTTACATTTCTTTTTCGCTTGTATGTAAGCGCCTCAAGGCCTCACCTCTCACGAAGTCCATCAAGAACTTGCTCATCATTCGTTGGACAGACCGTGCACTCGCACTTACCCTCCTTGCCATCAGATCGTCACCCCTATCATCCTCTACATGCTCAATGGATAGAGGAGTTGACCTGGCTTCTTCATGTAAGTACTACCACTCCCACGACATACTCATAGCGTTCCATCATATCATTCACAACAAGCCGCGAATCCGGCCTCACCCTTGGCTCGCGCAGAATAATAATCGTCCGAGCCAATACCGTCTTCGCCTTCTTTCTCCGCCAGATTGGTCAGGTGGGAGAACCGGAGAGGCATTCTTTCTGCGGGAGTTCACATCGGTAGATTGATAAGTCCCAGGAGTTTTGCCCTCTTGGCTCTTCATGACAACGTCTGAGAACCAAATTTTTCCCACCTGCCTTGGGTCCGAGAATGGCTGCGATATATCACATCGCGCTACTCTCGGCATTCTTATGAGCAATGTCAGACTCCAATGTTACACCGACTCGATATTCTTCCCGCCGGAAGTCGAACGTTTTTTACTCACAGCTGATGGGGGAATAGGCGGTGTTCAATGAATTGGACTAGACCGGTGCCTGGCATACATAAGTACAAAAAGAAATTCGTCGACCTACATGTCCTGTTGTATCTTGGGAGTCGAATGTCATCGCTATGTGCTCTATTTGATACTCGATATCAATACATCGTGCGCACAGAGCGCTCAAGTCCCGTCCTATGATAATTCCAGCTGATAGGCGTCGAAAGGCCTCTCATTGCCTCTACCAAGTCTCTGCACAGCGAACTCAGGAGAGGACCTGTATGTAGAGATGGTACGTTTACCCGCTTTTACATAAACCACAAGAAATTTTTAGCAAGCTGCCCGGGATTAAGCTAGCAACTAGACGTTGATGATGACGGATGCCAGTGAGTACAATATTATATATACCTTGAGACTTTGACTGTCAACATTATCACCCATGGCTAAGTTAGTCTACTATGAATCTTGCAATCGACAAAATATATTGTGCAATGAATAGTACCTTGATTCCTATACCACTATAATTCATCTCGCTCCAGTGGAACGCTCGAGCTTACTGGAGAACCTTCTGATTCAGAGTCAGAGGACTCGACAATCTCCGGTTTAGTAGTACCAGCATTAGCCAAGACATTGGTATCAGCAGTGGCTAACCCGGAATGGATAACACCAGTTTCTGCCAGCTGGCGCGTAAATTGTGCAATTTCGCGGTCGTATTCTTCCCACTCAGGAATTTGCCTGGCTCGAACGAGTTTGGGTTCTTTCTACGGTGACGATGAGCATTGATAGGTATTTTTTGCAAATGACTTACGGTGAGTGGGTTCTGACAGAGATCGATGGTCTTTGCTCGATGTAGTCTATCTTTACTGCCTGGAAGGCCACGTGAGCCACAAGAAAAGCCAGTAGGATAGAAACTTACACCAGGTTTCACACTTGTAAACGGGCAAGCCGTCAATGTTGTCATTAGCAAGAACACTCAACAAAAGCTTACCCAGAGCCAGTCCTCATGCAGCGAAAACTGTTGCAACCATCAGTAGATTTCTGTGTGGAGGAAAGTAATTATCTCACAATTGGAACTTCTCTCTGAAGGTTATTAGGGAGATCTAAAGTGTGAATTAGCCGACACATCAATACTATCGATATACAAATGATAAACAAACCTTGATCTAGATTTGCAAGGGAGTTGGGGTCGGCAGAGAGCTGCTGATAATGCCCTCGGAGTATGTCCTGATCCAACTCTTAATCTTGACCCACAATAAGAGTCTAGATACTTACACCTGCGGCCAACTAGAACAAAACGGCTTTAGTTTAGCAATTGCACATCAATATCAAAGAAACCTTACCTGACGGAATCGGTCGAGGTCAATGACATATAGGGCACTGGAAAGAGAATTGTCAAAATCATACATCCTTTTAAAGCAAAAGATGACCCGACCTGATATGGTATGGCAACCCTTGCAAAAATTCCTTCCAATAGCCCGTCTTCCAGAACCTAAAGCCCTCCATATCGGTGTTATCATCACCCATGGGGGTATATCCGTAAGGTGCGCCATGTAAATCCAGGTCGACCAACTCTTTCAAGTCTGCGCGCACAATCTGATCTGCATCAACAAAAAGGACCTTTTTAAGGTCCATGGGGAAGAGGACATCAAGGAAGAGAATCTTGTATGCCCAGATAATTCGCTGTTTCTCCGTCTGTTCTCGTAGCCAAGAAGGCCACTTGTACGTTACAAGCTCATACTTGAAATCGTACTTTTCAGCCAGATGAGGAATGAATTCCTGATAGCGGCGTTAGCCCAGCCAAGTATCCTTTGAGGTTGTTCGAAAAGTGCTTACCAAGAACGAAGGAGAAAGGAAGTTCTCTATGAACCAAAACTTAACTGTGCTCCGAGTATTCCGTAGGACACTAAGGATCATGATTGATACAAATCGCTGCGGAAGCACATTAGCTGGAACAAGCCTCATGCATGACAGGACCCACCTCATACAAAAGCCCTGACGCGACAGTGAATATGTTGATCTCTGCTTGCTCCTCCACTTGAGGGGTGTTGTTCTTTGGCTTGAAGAGCGATGTCACCCTGAAGGCAATGAGAATCCATAATTCGCACAAAGATAAACCCACACACCGAGAGGTCAGATCTCCTAGAATAGAACTCAAATTACTCTCTGACTCAGGCTGCGCCAACACATCCGCATTCTCCATGCCAGGTTTCCTGGACAGCCTCGGATACAAGGTCAAGCCCTCGAAGTCCGTCAACGTAATCTCATTTCCCTTTTCACGAATCGTCGGGCTATTCCACCCTTCGTTACCTACACTCTCCATCTCATACACATCCCTACCCCTCCCCTTTCGAATTTGAAGTCCAAACACGCCAGGTTTCGCCTTGAACTGCAAGTAGCCGAGATTCGCAACGACCTGGGTGTCGTCGACGGCGGATGGCTCCTCTCCGCCGCGAAGGAGTTCAAGCTGCACACCTCGAGGTGCGTTGTGGTTCTGGACTTCGCGTGCATGTCCTTCGACAACAAGGTAGTCGAGGTCAAACACGGCTTTTAAGCTGTGGTCTTCAGGCGATAGGGTACCAAGCTGAATGTTGTCGAGATCGTACAAAGCCTCCCGAGGTCGCACGAGCCAGGACAACGGGACGTCCATGGCTAGAGTGTAAAGCGGTTCAATAGGAAGGTCATCGAAGCTCGTTTGAGCAGCAACCTGCTGACTGAATATGCAGAGTTGAGCCACATCGCCATAACGCCATGTATAATCTGAACGTACCCATTTTCCTCGTAAGAAGGAGAAGACAGCAGGTTATAGCGATAAAAATTCTTCAGGGGCATCTATCTCCATGTTGAACTACCACCAGGCAAACTTTCTCAAAAACAAGACCTACCTCGGCATGATGAGCAGGATTAAGGTGAATCTTGATGAACGTATCGGGTACACTCGCCAGCCACTACGGCAACCAATTCTTGAGTTCATCGGCACCTCTTTGTTACGAAGCCCAGACTTACCTCAAGCAAACTCGACCATTTCTGACCCACAGTAGTCAACGGATCCATAATGACAGCAATATGCAGCAAAGCTGTGGAATTGTCCCCCGCCTCGAACGCCCTTCAATAGATATGTCAGCCTCAAGAAACGGGCAAGGCAAAAACACAACTCACGTATACCTTGAATCCAAAAGCTGATACTGCCTATTCCGGGGCCGCTGAGGCGCCTGGAAAAGGCCGACTTCGCTCGGATCCGGGACTTGGATCGCAGCGATGGCCGAGGATGTCATCGAAATCAGGTTGGCGTAGGTTGCTCTGGCAAGTTATTAGCATCGCTTGAACAAGGAAGCAATAATTTAGAAGGCATCTACCTATCGGTCTGGCTCACAGACGGGGAAATCGTCTCGAGCGCATCCATGATTGGCTCCGCCCGTTTCTGAATCTCATAGTTCTCCAACGCAGTAAAATCAACCGCACGAAAATCACCATTCTCAATCGGTCCTACAACCTACAATTTCCACCATGAATAAGCACAGGTCTACATTTTAGAGAAAAGGCGAGACTTACCCTCCCATTAACAAGCACGGCCCGCTCACCCGGCTTCACACCAAGCTCTCTCGCTACAAGCCTACTCGCCAGCACATATTCCCCATACTGTGCCTCACTGAATTCCGGAACCTTCACGCCTTGCGTCACCGCCCTCATCGCTTCATCTTGCGTCAGCACCGTTTGCATCCGCGTCCCGTCAATATCGAAACTTGAACTCGAACCCAACCCCAAAGCACGAAGAAGATGGTCCGGCGAAGTCTTAGAGAGTGATTGGGTCTTGATCAGGTGTACGATTAACCATGATGCGAGTGGACGGTCAGTTTTTTCTGTCGGGTCGCTAATAGGGTTATGGATGAAGGAGATTCGGGTGGGCGTATTGGGACCCTGTGAGAGGTGAGATTCATCACAAACCATGAGTCAAATGAAATGCGGGACGGGGAAGAGGACGTACGATTGAAAGTAACGCCTCCTTGACAAGGTTCAGGCCCTCCTGACTGTCGAGATCTGCTATGACGAAGAGGCTGAGAGGGATAACCGGCGACTTCGCTACAGTCCACACTAACGTCAATTTATCACCGACAACCAAGACGGAGCTGCATACCTGGATAAACGAAGGTAGCAGGCGCAACACGGAACCTGGTTCTTGCGAACAGCTCGGGCAGGTTAAACACCTTCAACGACCCAGGCGCATCCGTAGGGAATATATATCTATTTCTCCTTACACTCGTCGTGGGCTGATCATAGAAATACGTGCCGAGCGTCTCATTGTGCGCCTCCGTTAACTTTCCAGTGTATACCTGAACGAAGCACATCGGTCAGTCACAATGATTATACGTGCAAAAGCAAGCAGATACCACACCTGTTCCTGCAAGAATGATATTTGCTTTGACAGCTCATTCTGCACATTCTTCATAAAATCCTATGTGCATGCATCCGCCCATCAGCTTCCTCGTTGTTCAAGATCAGAATCACATACCTGGTCATAACCAAAATGCCTCCCGTTGAAAAATACATGTCCCGTCGCGGACGCATCAAGCCGTGCATCCAACCTCTCGACATAATCTCGTACTTTGTCCAACGGCGCCGGTGGATCGACTTTTCCGCTCAGGATGTCCTCTAGAGGTGCGATGTTGTGTGTTTCAGAGCCTTCTGCGTCCGCAAAGTCCGCATAGATTTGGCTGAGGACGTTCCAATCGACGTGTGTCTTTGCAGTGGGTTGGGCTCCCGCGAGCTTCGAAGAGAAAGTGTGAAAACAAGATGAGGTGATGGAGCAGGGCCAACTTACGTCCTGTATGAACTTCAACGTCTGCTTTCGCCCGTAGTTTGATACAAGGTGGTAGAACAGCCTTGCCATCCGAGTGCCTAACCAGACGCGGGTCAGCTTGATCAGAAACATACATAGCAACCGAAGATGACATACTATCCTCCGTCTCAGCAATAGGAACAACGCCGAATCTCAGAGGTATCCCTCTGCTGATGAGGCTAGCCATGTTCCCTGCAATGAAGGCGAGGCTGTCCATCTGCGAAAGGTCGAGGACGAGGATGACGTTGAAGACGTTGTATTTGACACTTGGGATGCCGTGGTAGACTGGTCGAATTAGCTGTGGGATGGGTAGATGTCGCTCAGCAGCGGACGGAAAGAAATGCATGAGAAAAGCTCACCGTGAAGACTGAGGTGCTCCACCTCTCGTATCTACGTTGATCACATCAACACTTAAAGCACAGAACGTAAAATCCTCCTCACCTACTATCCTTCTCCATATCATTCCAATAAATGACCACACCCCCGCCCTCAATCCTATCACTCGCATCAATAACCCCATTGAGTACCCCACCCGTCTGGGACTTGGCCACCTCTGAACTCGTAAGCAACTCAAACGCCTCCCTTCTGCTCAACCCTACCTCCCCCGTCAAACTCCCCATCAGCACCCTCTCCTTCTTCAACCACCTTAACAGCCCGAACGGATTAATATCCTTATCAGGGACCGTAGCGCCGTTGAGCCAGAACATGTGTACGCCCCCCTGGGCCTTAAGACTATTGGCGTAGATCTCGTCTGAGAGTGATTCGTTGACCACTACGCGTCGGGCGAGGGTGGAAGCGTATTTAGGGAAGTTTTGGGTGAGGTGTTTGAGTGTGTGCAGGGGTGTGGGGGAATCGGCGACCAGTTGGACTGCTTGGAGGCCGATGTCTAGAAGGGTGATGGTTAAGATGGGTGGGAAGGAACAAGTAGAGGCGTACTGAAGTACTCTTCCTCGGTCAAAGGAGTCTTTGCACTGGGAGCGGTGGTGTTCTCAGGATGGTTCTGTATAAGGGCAAGGACGTGGTCTTCGGTGCCGACGGATTCGTCTCGCTCGACGGTTCCTCGCCCGTTGGCGCCTAAAACTTGATATCGAATCAATGTATGAGGGTTTTGCGAGCTTTACGTACCACTGTGAGTATTCCGATCATCAATTGCCAGATAATCCGTCTTCTTGAGATTCAGCGAGACTCCATAGCCCGACAGATAGTTTCGAACGGACTCGTCGCGTTTCGCAGGGACATAGCGAAGAACGTATTCGACGTGAGGGTTCGGCTTGTCCGCTAGAGATAACAGATAACTATGGAGCTCGCGGAAGTTGGAAGATGATGGTAACGCATAGAGAATTGCAGTTCGAGGAGGACGTTTCAGGGAATGTGCCGGGGAGGGATATATATGATCAAAAGTCAGAAGCCGAGGCCGAGGGAAGAGACTGGATGATAATGAGTACAAAATCTGGACAATGCCTAGCTTTCTTTCGTACCTAGAAGACGATTTGGTTGCTGGGTCTATTGTCTCAACACCCACCAGCTTAACGAGTTGTTCAATATCACACACAACCTCTCCGTACCATTCAACCCACGAGCCGCAGTCTGTCCCTTTCGTATTGTTGTGATAATCAGTATAATGATTGTAAAACGCCTCGATCTTGGGTGTCGCCGCGTGTAACGCAAGGTTCAGTTCGACGGCAGCCAAGGATCCAGGTTCGGTCAAGTACCCATTTATTGTGGCAATTTCCAAAGTGGCTTGGTGCGCTGCCTCTGGAGTGAGTTTTTCTGGTGTGGGTAATACATCTGGGTCGGTTAATTTGTCCAAGAGTGGGAAGAATGCGTCTGGGCTTTCTAGAGCTATAGTTTCTCTTCAATCTAGGTCAGAGAAACTTCGAACGCGCCTTATAGTCAACACATCACTTACAGTATTTCAATCAGGGGTGGAGACGCAGGCCATGACGATCTTAACGACACTTCGACTGGTGGACTTGCACACCTTCCACCCAACACTGTCAGCGACAGCCCAAGGAGCTGAAGGCTCCTCCTCATTTTTCTCGATCAGCAGTCGAGTATACGCAGTTATACAGCTCTAGAGAGACAGTATATAAACCGGGGACGAGCTGAAGTGCAGAAACAAAAGTGTATGTTTGAGTATAACGATATGAATTGAACTTTGACGAATGACCACGTCAACGTGTCCTCGATCTCGATCGTCATCTAATCTAATCTATGTACACTCATCACGTGCTCCATTTTTTCAAAACGGGCTCAGTCATCCTAAGGCTTTGGCGACTCCATAGATCTTTCTATCGCAAGCACACGATACCACTGCTATGGAGTTTACACCAGCTCCCCCTGTTCACCGAGTCCTATGTGCGGATTGCGGTATGTATAATCGACCAGAGATTTCGAGTCCTCGCTGAGCTGATTGGTAACATAGGAACCCCAATTGTCCCGAATAACGCGAATCTGTGTGCGGCATGTCTGAGAAATACGTGTGTACCGTCTGTACTCCCATATCCAGGGATCTCACCCCGATCATATATACATTCCAGTGTCGATATCACAGAGGGCATTCCAAAGCAAGGTTAATCTCCATAGCTCTCAGATATCACCGATTAGATATCACCGACAACTAATTATTCATCTTCCAGCCTCCGTATCGTATTGCAGAAACTGTGAACGTTTCCTATCACCTCCATCAGCATGGACGATCGCGAAGCCCGAATCCGCTGAGCTCCTCTCGATCTGCTTGAAAAAACTCAAAGGTCTCAACAAAGTCCGGTTAACAGAGGCTCATTTCATCTGGACAGAACCTCATTCCAAACGGCTGAGAGTTTCTCTGACGATTCAAAAAGAGGTGTGTAGGGTCACGTCAAGGTCGTTATCGTTGACGTCTGAACGCCGATTGATTGATTCATCATGTAGGTTCTAACCAACACCATCCTCGAGCAAACCTTCGAGATTGAATACCTGGTCCAACACGGCCAATGTCCCGACTGCACCAAACTTGCGGCGAAGAACACCTGGAACTCCCTCGTGCAAGTTCGGCAAAAGGTTCCGCACAAGCGGACGTTCTTGTACCTTGAACAACTGATCTTGAAGCACAATGCACAAAAGGACACGATCTCTGTAAAAGAAGTCAAAGATGGCCTGGACTTTTTCTACAGCTCTCGTAGTCACGCAATCAAAATGGTTGAATTCCTCCAAGGTGTCGTTCCCGTCCGGTACGTCTACGTCTCCTATCTGCACATCCTTTTCATCCCGCTGACTGCGACTAATGTACGTAATCCCTAGTTCTAAATCCTCCGAACAAATTATCTCCTCCGATACGCACTCAAACACTGCCAACTTCAAATTCACCTATTCCGTCGAAATAATCCCAATCTGCAAAGATGATCTCGTCCTTATCCCCCCAAAACAAGCAAAATCCCTCTCCAACATCTCCCCTCTGACCATCTGCACCCGCGTCGGAAACTCAGTTCACCTCATCGACCCGTCTACACTGCAATACTGCGACATCACTTCAAACATCTACTGGCGCACTCCATTTGATTCTCTCGCCACCGTAACAGATCTAGTGGAGTTCACCGTCCTAGACATCGAACCCGACCACCGGAGGTCTAAAGGCAAATTCATCATGGCGGACGCACAAGTTGCATTGGCGGGCGCATTCCGTTCCTCTGGTACAGCAGATGACGACGAAATGATGGACTACGACGTACCCAGTTCCTCCACCACGAACCAAATTTACCACACCCGCACGCACCTCGGGGCGATCCTCCAACCGGGCGACACAGTCATGGGGTACCACCTCACTAATACCAACTTCAACTCGTCCGATTTTGCCCTCCTCGAGCCTGGGCGCATACCCGACATCATCCTCGTGAAGAAGGCGTACCCGAACCGCAGGAAGAAGAGTAAAGCCCGCGCGTGGAGACTTCGTAGTATATCCAAGGAGGCTGGGGAGGAGGGTGAGACTGGGAATGCGAGGGGTGTTGTTGGGAGATTGGGTGGGCGGGATCAGAAGAAGGTGGATGAGGATTATGAGTTGTTTTTGAGGGATATTGAAGAGGATGCAGAGATTAGGGCTGGGGTTAACTTGTATAAGGTTAAGGCTCCTCAGGGTGATGTGAAGATGACTGCGCCTGAGGAGAGCGCAGGGGGAGGGGCAGGGAAGGGGAGAAGAAAGAAGAGAGCGCAGTTTGCGATGGACGTGGATGAGAGGGAGGAGCCTGAGGAGGTTGTTCAGACTAGTATTGCGGGTATGGAGGAGGAAGGGCAGGATGAACCTGATTTCCCTGAAATTTCGTTGGATGAGTTGTTGGAGGACTTCGATGAGATGACGCTCGGGCCGGAAGGACAAACGCAGGAATAGTTCTCGACTTAGCATTTAGTTCTTGCATCAGGAATCCCTTTAGGAGATGATTTACGCGATATAAACGCAGTATCAGGCCTGATATGGGCATAATCCATGATCTAAGGGCCCGTTCGGGATACTACCTTAGTCCTTTCTTACGAGTGCATAGAACATCTTTTCAGTGGAATTTCTGATGGAAACCATGCGCCCAGAGGTGTAAACAGGGAGACGTCTATTTCACCATGACATAGGCTGCTTCTCGCGGAGAACTTGAAAACCCGTCGACTCCTTTGCATACCTATGCCCAACATGGCTCATAGAGAAGGCAATAATGTGCTCACCAGGTGCCAAGCCTACGCCGCTATCAGAAACGAGTCCAAGAAACTATATAATCTCAACTGAATAACCACTGGATTCATGGACAACCTGACTTGCTTCCAATATGTATGCACGATCAATACCTTCTTTCATCCTCTGACCACTACATCAGGTCATTGTACAGGAACATGAGCAACATTTTCATAAGAAAGCGCGTTCAATATTCGCATACTCTGTCGTCGTTCTGAGTCGCTGTGGTACGGTATATCGCAGAATCTGTAACAGTCATTGTATGCCGTGCTCTGGGGAGGCACCAAGAGTCAATTATTGGATTATTTCTTTCTGACGAACTGGAAGTAGCGATTTCTAATTGATTAAGAGGCTCCGAGATGGAGTCAAACGATGATCAGGTACAACGTCAGAAGGTGTGTACTGGGCGTGATTATACGGCAGAGATACCGTTGAGAAACTTCACTGGCAAACTGACTGATGGTGATTCATCCCTGAAACAAACTTTGAAGGAAGTTTGAGGTGAGGTTTTCTTGAATCGAAGTCTCATCCATTCAGAAAAAAAAAAAAAAAAAAAAAACAAGTTAATCGCAGGTATACGCATACAATCTGAGCACGGGTAATAAGCCATGATTTGAAAACCCGCATCATTAGATACTAACTCTAAAACCCTACGTCGACTTCTTAGTCTCATTATCCAGCGCTCCTGGCGCCAGCACGCGTGCAGCCTTGCCTTCTCTGTTCTTGTAGAAGACGATGCTGCCGTCGTCCTCAATGAAACAACATTGAGTGAAGGTACGGTACAGCGCACGGAAGGTGTTCTATAAATAGTTTGATAAGATGAAGAGGATGAAAGGGAAGGTGAGGGAGGGCTTACTGTGGAGTCGTAGTTGTAGTCTTCTTTAAGAACTTTCTTGATCGCTTCTGTAACCTGCGGTTGGTTGTCTAGATTGAAGAGCTAAGCTGGCACCTCGATGACATGAGTTTTACTACGTACAGAAAGGAATGGACGAGAAGAGGTGGTGGGCGACCTGGGAATATATATAGTATTTTGATCAGGAAGAAGGGTGAAATCGACAACATACGTGATCATGCGAGACATTGTGAAGGAAGAAGCGACCCGCCCAGCCCAAGAGGGGTCGGTCGACGGTTGAGACGGCACCACGAAGGAACGACCACTGCTTAGCGCGGTAGTGGGCGATCGTAGGGTCAGAATGGTGGAGATAAGTCAGCATGACAATCCAATGGTTTGCAAACTACGATTGATATCTTCGGCATTAGTTTAGAGCAGGCAATGAAGGTTTTGGATACCCACGATGTATGGAACAAAGTACAGCTTGAGGAAGTTGTGCAGACCTACTTCACGAGTCCAGAGATAGAGGATGCAGGACATGACCGTTAACCCAATGTTAGAGGCTATGATTCCGTTGCGCTCGTGAGGCTTAAAGAGAGGCGAGGAGGGTTGGAAGTGCTACAAGACAGCCTGATCCTTCAGTATATGTGGACCATCAAGACTAGGAAATGACATACATTGGTCCAGGGCGGGTACATTTGGTTGCCCATCGCGTTAGTGAAGAGATAGTATTGCCAGCCGAGCGCTTGCATAAAGAGCATGCGAAGGAGTGTATAGATGGGTGTCTCTTCAAAAATCTCATGATAGTCACTGATGTGAGCGATAGTCTCGGGCGGCAGGCCATATTCGGTACGTGTGCGAGGGACAAAGTTTTCGTCACGTTCGACAGACATGGTCGCCTTGTGGTGAGCATGATGTGATGACCTCCAAGCGTAATAAGGAACAAGAATAAACTGCAAACAATAAATAAGCTCCAAAAGTCATCAAGACCTGATACAGAATGACCATACGGTGTGAAGACTGTAGCCGACGACGTGGTTGAACCAAGAGTAGTTTGAGAGCGAGCCATGACCAGCCTCATGAGCCATGCACCACCAGCCTGCGAGAATAACTCCCTGCCAGTGCCAGTAGAGTGCCCAAAGTGCCCATTTGACGGCAGTCCCAAATGCCTGAGGCACACCGTAGTCTTGAACAAGAGTTTTTGCAGCCGGGTCAATCAGCCAACCGAGCTTGTAAACGATCACTGCACAGGCCACATCGCGAATAACGTAGAGCAAAGCTTTGAAGGTATTCTTTTCGTGCAGGTGTTTTGGAACAACTGAGTGAATTTCCTGCAGGGTAACCTGAATCGCGGTCAGAATCAACGTTTATTGATCTAGATTGATATACAAGCAAGTTGACGGATTAACTCGCCTTTGTGGGTGTGAACGGCGTCTGAAGCCGTTTCTTGTATTCAGGGCCGTCTTTGAAGACAGATGAAAACATATCGAAAGAAAGTCCACCAAGAACGAGTCCAAGCAGAGATGAGACGGGCGTGGGGGATATCTGATGTCAAATACACCTTTTTAACGGCGAACCTTGGGTAAAAAGCAGCTGGACAGAAGAGTGCCCGGAGTTTGGCATTTTTCAATCATCGAACGAAGAAAGAAAGGTCGACGATGCGACGCATGATGAACCAAATTTGGCGTTAGTCCCGAAAACAGCGTAACCGAGTAAACTTTCGCAATCGTTTTGAAACTTTATTGCTTTGATGACATCACGTACTTATGATTACTCAGCTCTGGTCTTGCGCACTCCAGTCTACTCCAGTCTTGTATGTACGTACAGTTTGCACGTAATGATCGATATCACCGACAATCTATGCACTTATCATCATATGTATCTGGTATCCGTCTATCATACGTTGAAAGAATATTCATGTTCTGGCTTATTCTCAAACGATCCGACATAAATGCCTATGATTCCCGCCTCAGAGGCATTCACACCTGCTTTTTCTTGCTTTAGATCTACGACATGGCTGCCTCTACTGCCCAAGAGAAGTACTCTGAGGATGCGCTCCCCGCGTTCACCCCCATGCCTTGGTCAGTCGACAACTATAATCTATGCCAATCTAATCTTCCAGCGCTTAACAGGTCCCTCAAGGAAGTAAGAGCTGCCATTCCGAGCAAATACTTCGTCCGTGATACGAGGGGCCTGCTCTACTTCGTTCGGGATGTCTTGATGGCGACGGTGGTCTGGTCGCTGGCTACCACCATCGATACCTATTTCGAACAACCAGAAACTCTGGAACTTTTTTCTCCGTTAGGAGCGGAAATTGCTCGCTGGACTGCTTGGGGTATTTAGTAAGTATTCTTGCAGTTCGTTTGTCTTCTACTCTGACCTCATCTTCTAGCTGGTGGTTCCAGGGCCTCATTTTCACCGGTATCTGGGTAATCGGTCACGAGGTTGATGTCTACTCTCTCCTCTAAGCTCTCCTCCCCTGAATATCCTTTTAGTGTGGGCATGGTGCTTTTTCTGACCACAGGATCGTCAACGACGTCCTTGGCTTCGTAAGCTGAACCTCGACCATATTGACCACCTGTTTTATTCTTGTTTACCAGATCACCCACACCTTCCTCTGGACGCCTTACTTCTCCTGGAAAATCTCACATCATCGCCACCACAGTAATCACGCCTCCATGGAGCGCGATGAGGTCTATGTTCCCAAGGCCCGCAAGGACATTGGCATTCCAGACGAAGTAGCAGACATGGAAATCGACTACGACGAGATCCTCGGCGATACTCCCATCTATACCCTCTACATGCTGATCCGTCAACAATTATTTGCCTTCCCTGCATACCTTCGTTCGTTTCCCGCCGCTCAATATCGATTTCGAGATAACACAATTTTTTGGCAGTCTTCAATGTCTCCGGTCAAAAAAACTACCCCAAGTGGACCAACCATTTCGATCGTGAGCAATATTTTTCGACAATCTTATCACTAACCCCATCTCTTGTAGCCAACTCTATTCTCTTCGCCAAGGCTCAGAGGAACGCCGTCATCATGTCCAACATCGGCATTGCTGCTATGGTCTGTGCTGTTAGTCATGCTTGCTCCATCTACGGTACAACCAGCGTCATCAAGTATTATGGTGTCCCCTGGCTCGGGGTTACTCACTGGTGTAGGTTTCCCTGCGTCTTCTATACCATGGTCGTACAAACTCAAGTTCTGGCGCGCAGTCATTATGATCACCTACCTTCATCATACTGACCCTACCCTCCCTCACTACCGCGGCAAGGAGTGGAACTTCCAGCGTGGCGCCGCTGCTACCATTGATCGTGACTTCCTCGGATGGCAGGGACGCTTTTTCCTTCACGACGTCGCTCATTACCACGTAATCCACCACGTATGTTATACTCTCCACGCCACTCGTCTCAGGGCTTGACTAACGTGGTATCCTTTCTCCATAGTTCTTCCCCAAAATGCCTTTCTGTACGACATTATTAGAAATCTGATGTCATAAATTCCTGATATATTCTTTCTCTAGATCATGGACACGAGGCTACACAACATTTGAAGGCATTCCTTGGCGGCCACTACGCCTATTCCGACAAGCCTGCCTTCCAAGCTCTCTGGGAGAACTACAACAAATGCCAGTTTGTAGAAAATGAAGGTTCGTAGGTTTGAATAACGTTCTTTTCCCGCCGACGCTCATAAATTATCACCTTTAGGTGACGTTCTTTTCTATCGTGACAGGAAGGGACACGCTGTTCGCAGACCTCGCAGATCAATATCGTGTTAAGAGTATCAAGTCTCAATAGTCGAGTCATACACGGTCTTCAGCATGTCCTTCGATACCAGAAGCCATATTACCTCTACGTGCAGTTGCAGAGATAGAGATTTTTCAGTGTCCTTTCCTGACTTTGGAGCTGAGGAGACCCTCATATTTTCTAAGTTTTCGTTAGTCAAAGCTCACTTGTTGTCCAACGCCGACTTTGTATCATTTTTTGTATCAAGTTGCTGTACATTCATGGGTGTGGAAAGGTGAAAATTGTACACGAGAATTTCGATTGGTAAACGGAAAGTGATCATTAAATTGCCCTTAATTATGATTCTAGATTCGAGGCAGCATCATAGGTACGCTATAGTACTAGTACAACATCTCAAAATACTCCGGAAGAATCGTGGACAATCCGAAGACACGCGAACTCGGGTGCTGTCATGGCAGTCGTAGAGCAAAATGGTTCGTTTGTGTAACGTGCTGAAACTTTATTGGGATCTCTTTATTTGTCTGTACCTTTCCCTACTTCCCGTCTTTGCTGTTACCAAGTTTGCGTTTGAGTGTTCATGATGTGTTGTATTCATTAGCGTGAATTGACTAGTAAAAGCTTATAACATGGTTGAGTACTAGCCTGGTCAGAATCTAATCCTTTATATCAAGGCCTCTCTCTCTTAGACCCAAGAAGTTCTTTCTATCTTCCTCGTATCGATCCCAATATCGAGCATTGAAGAATCGAAAGGCTTCGTGCCCTTCTTTGAGAGAAGAGATCATCTTGCTGAGTGTACCAGGCTCCATAGAGGGTCGCACAAGTGTAAAAGTTTCAAGTCGAGGAAGTGTTCCCTTGCCGGGGCCAGTCATCATCCATTCCGCAAATTTGTCTGTGACTCGAGCTTCCACATTGAGATCTACAACAGACAACATGGATGGAGAGGCGAGCATTTCACTGAGGATATCTTCTGCAACTGGACTGCCAAGAGCGTGGTAAGAGAATTGCCTCAAAATGCATTGCGATCTCATCAAGAGGTTCGTAAATGCATAAGGGTCAGGCTGAGCTATCCAGATATTGTTTTGGCGGATGTAGACTGATTCTAACATTGGAAGAGTAAGGTTCTGGAATGCCTCGTCAGGAGGCTTGGTCACAGTGATAGATAAATGGCGAAGGGAAGGAACAAGAACGGGCGTGAGAGCCGCGGGCGGTCCTTCTCTTGATGGCAAAGCGCGAGCAGCATAACGCGCTAGAGGATCGGTATAACGGAGTTCCACGAGATTTTGGCACTCCGGCAGAATCTGAAAGAGATCCTCCATTGAAATTGTCACTTCGACAGAAGTGAGACGGGACCAAGGGATATCCCGTAGCTTACGATACACATACTCCAGCTCGTACTGTGCGGTGTGGAATGATGGGGAGGCATGGAACAAGTCCCATGTCTTAACAAGTGGTTCGACCCCATCGAAACGGACATTGGTCGCTCGACGGCTACGAAGTTTCACTGATTCAAGGATCTTGAACGAGTCAAGGGGCAAGTTCTGCAATACCGAGGATATTTGAAGTGAGAATTCAAAATCAATCGTTTTCCAACGGTGTGCGTGAGCCGTCAAAAGCTCCATGATCTGTGGTGTTACGGGGTTCTGCGCTGGCTTGTACCACTCGTCGTCCGTCTTCAAATCACATAGTGTTTCTACGAACATGATGTTGAGCGGAAGGTCTGCGGAGCGCTCGAGCCAGATCTTGAGAAGTTCGACCATCTCGGTTTTGAGGTTACACAAAACGAAGAAGGTGGTCCATAGTAAGGGAGTGTTGAGTGTTATATCCCTCCACTCCTTACAGACTTGACCAAGCAAGATGGGGTCGATTTTCTTGCCCCAGACAAGCGTCCGCCTGGGTAGCCTCCTTTGCAAGACATTCATATCGCCACTGGCAGGTAGGACATCTGGTTCAGAGGAGAATATTGCTGATAAGAGCTCGCTGGGTAATCGGTTAATCGGAGGTATACTATTAGAGGGGTCAACTTGAAGGGTCTCGGTTTCTGGGTCAGCACTAGTACTACTGGCAATATTCGAGTCGTCTGAGAAAAGAGAAATTTGAAAAGGAAACCACGATGAGAGGTAGGGTTCCTAATGACTAGACGTGAGTGCGCTGAGGCATAGAAACAGAAATTGACATACCAGAATATCGGTTGCAAAACCCATGGCGGACAAGCGGATGATTTGGATGGTAAATGATCTGTATACTATCTGCCTGCAGTGGCAGCTACTTATATAGGTCGCGAACCCACCACTTCACTTTGTTCTCGAATAATTGTAGAATGTTCTCTTTAGATAGAAGCGCCATGACAACAAGACAAGAAATAAGAATTGTACATGGTTGTTTAATACAAAAGTGGCATTTGTTTACCAAAAACTTATTGATCAGATTGTCTTCAGTTCATCAGCGTACCAATGACAACAAAAGTATACACCTGTTACCGTGGAAATCCTGTGAACACGGTGAGAGTCCATCTTAACAGTCCAACTTTCAAACAATAACGACGGCCCAAACAAGATGAACATGAAAACAAAAGACCCAGGCCCAACATGAATCCTACGATCCCAAATCCCGTTCCTTTCCTTTTCTCGATGGCGGCTGTGCCAACACAAGATTCGGCGAACTATTGATAGCAGCCAACCCCATCTCATTTGTACTCGACGAGGACGTGTACGACGCCAGTCGGCGCATGCTTCCGCCCGCATTGAGTTTAGGTGCGGGCCCCGAGGGATGCGTTGGTGTACTAGGGAGGGAATTTTTCCGCAGGGGTGGGGAACTTGTGTTTGCGGACCCAGATGGGGATTCGCCTGCGGCGGCTTCGGTGAGGAGGAACTCGACCCATAGGCGGGAAAAGGACTGTTAGTTTGGATGTTCACGTCAGTTTCATTAATTTGGTGTCGGAGGGTGGGCTTCTCGAGGCAACGTACCTCCGTCTCGTCTGTCTTTTCGAGATCCATAGACTTCGCAGGAGAATTTGCTGAGGATGAGGAGCGCGACCAGAAGGAAGGAGCTGGAGGTGGTGAGGTGGTAGATTGGGCGCGTTGAAGGCCTGCTTTTTCGCGCTCGGGATCTGTCCATGAGAGAATCGTAGCGAGGAGTGAGAGCATTTCGAAGCGTTTGGTGTCGGGGCGAGGGGTGGAAAGGAAAGCGAGGAGGACGTTGGTTACGAGTCGTCTATCAACGTTGGTATCGGTAGAGTTGCGTCGGAGGCGGCGGAGAGCTTCCATTAGATGTTCATTGAGAATGACGGCTAGTGACTCGTGAGGAAGAGAGAAGAAGGAGAGAAGAAGGGTGCTGACCTTCATGTCGTAGTTTTCCGATGAGAAGGTTCTTGTCTTTTACCTCTTTTTCGAGCTCTTGTGTTCGGGAGACATTGGTATGCGACTCTTCCAGTTGAAGCTGCGACGATTGAATCAGCGAAGTTAGGGAAAACAAGGAGCTGCGTCTCTAACCTCAGCTGTTAGTGCTCTGTGCTTGAATTCCGCCAGGGATTGTGTTGCTTGAGTCAACTGGGTTTCGTAGTCCTTGACCGCCTGCTTCAATTCATGATCTTTGGCTGTTACTCAAACGTGAATTTTTACCAAAGGTCATCCTGTCAGATGACACACCGGCCTGGAAGTCCTGCAACACAGACTGCAAATTTTGGGACTTTTCCTTCTCTGCCTCTAGCTCCACCAGCTCTCTATCTCGTGCCTCCCGTTCCAGCTCCAGTTCGCGTTTATAGATCTCCACCGAAGATTTAAGATCGTCCGACAACGTTCGTTCCTGTAAGGCCGTCCTTTCCCACTCGTCTCGTTCTATGCGACACCGCTCAAGCTCGGTTTGTGCCTCCCGAAGTTCTCGTTCTCGCATAATGCTTTCTTGTGCGTTCTCCTCTAACGCGCGACTGCGCATCATGTCCAGTTCTTGAGCTGCGCGTTCTGCCTCTTCGTGTGAGGCTATGAGCTCATTTTTCAGGGTCTCGACCGTTGATGTGAGATCCTCATTCTGTGCTGTCAGTTGTTGCAGCTCATGTTCCCGGCGGTCTAGTTCTTCCTGCACACTGATCAGTAGTTCACTTTTCTGAAAATTACAGAGCGTACGGCATCCTGTTGAAGCTTATTTCCAAGAGTTGTGCGCATCGTTGTCAGTTTCGCAAGGAGATTGCGGTATTGGGTCGTGAGTGTGTCTTTTTCCTCCCGCGTCCGTTCGAGTTCTCGTTGAAGTTTCGTTATGGGATCGCCGTCCATATTGTCTCCAAAATCTCCATTTTCTGGGGTGTATCCATTGGCCTGAGAGTCATTGTCAAGAGACAGTCGTTCACTGTCAAGGGATGGTCTGCCGTCACTAGTGGACTCTGCATTGCTTTGTGAACCATTGGTTGACATCGTGAAATTATCTGGGCGAGATGAACCCCAGACAAAGAGACTTGGAGGTTGCTGACGATGTGCTAGTAGTTGAAGGAAATGAAGACGTGTTACTAGTCTAAACCGCTCTAGTAAATGACATCGGCCCGGCACGTGCGGATCCGTCAGACTCTGACCAGAGGTTCTTTCGACCTGCCACCTGGACCTTCATACTTACTTCTATATTGCTCTCATGACCTCTTAAATTACCGCTTTATCTTGTCCTACTGTATTCTTCAGAGTTGACTTCTTTGATCGCCATCATGCAGCCTGTCTCGCAGTTTTTGTCCCTGCCAATTGAGCTTGTATCCTCAATCTTCGGCTTTTTGGATGAAATAGACCTCTTGACTTGCACGGCCGTGAGATTTTCCTTTTTTTTATCCTTTACCGTTTACGTGACTGATTAGTATCGATAGGTTGCGAAACGGCTGCGAGAACTCATTACTGATTCGTCCGAGTTTCAATATACGATTGAGCTCGCGAAACGTCGCATGGCCTGTACAATTCCAGCATCGGCTACTTCACCCTACGCCTCTCGTCTCAGCTCTCTGAGTACTAGAGAACAAGCATGGAGAATGCTCAATTGGAAATCAAAGCACAGATTAAAGACTCCACCTTCAGGTTCGATGTACGAGTTTGTCGGTGGCCTCTACGCGACTGGAGAAGAAGATATCAACCGATTGACACGTTCCATCTCGTTCTGGGAACTTCCAACATCCGGGGATACAAGTGACGAGGCCGGGTTACGATCATGGACGCATTCAATGGAAGATGTCATCATCATTGACTTTACCATGGACCCGGCTCAGGACCTTCTTGTTCTTGTCGCTCTCGCGCCAGCAAGGTCGGATCTCAACATTTTTAAATACTCGCAGATCTAACCAGTCGCGTGCTTTAGCTCCATGTACCTTTATGAAATACACTTACGGTCAATCACGACTAATGAGACTCATCCTAAAGCTCTAATGCCCAAGCTGTTCTGTTTATCCGGAACGCACTCCACCATACCCGATCATCTCGCCCCTGTCAGGATTCAGATATCGGGGGGCCTGGTAGCTCTTCTCGTAAAGGAAGCCTACAATAATCTCAGTTCCCATCTTGAGATATGGGACTGGGTCAACAGCCCGCAAGTATCGGTTGGTCTTATGATTTTCTTTCTACACGCCGACAAAACTCAATCGCATCCAAGTGTAAGATGAAAAGCAAATCGGGGATTGAGGACTTTACGTTCCTTTCAAATGACGCGTTCCTCATCGTGCGGACGACGGGAAGTCTCGAGACTTACATCTTCCCGAACCCGATTACAAGTCCGTCCATCCCCGTCAAACAGTACAACTACATGTTCCCTCAGCTTTCGAATGGGTATATGTACTGGTACATGACAATCAGCAGCAATCCCGTATCAGCATTCACTCGTCAATCTGGCCTCAGCAGAGGCCGAAGCAAGCAACTTTACTCCCCTAAGTCTACAGAACGCATCTACGTCTGCTCTCTATGTGTCTTTGAACCCGCAGCGGACGACGCACAACGCGTGCATTGTTTCATCTTTTTCTTCAATCCTCAAATCCTTCTGCATCCACCCGAAGAATGGAAAGAAGCGACGAGAAGTGCCAGGAGACGAAGAGTTCCCTCTTGTCATCATGCAGACAGGAGCCCCAGCATCCAGACTCAGCCTCTCTCCTTCGTCGCCCTCCCAACATCCCACCATACCGATATATCATTCCAGCCTCCATGCTCTCTCGCACCACCCCTCTCTACCAACGCTGCGACCTCTTCTTCATCCACAACAACCTCCTCTTACTCATGCGCTTCCGCCGGTTCAAGGACCCCTGCAACCTCAGCCCCTTCCCTTCCCTTCCGCTCACGCCCAGTCCTACTACGACCAAAGCCTCCCAAGGCTGCGCAGCCTAAACAGGTGCCCGTAATCATCCCATGGCATGTCTGGGGCCCGCAAAGCACGCGATGGTTCGAGGAGTGTGTCAATACGGATTGGCAGCATTCTGTTCATGGGTTGCGGACAATTGACAGTGTCAGGATAGAGTGTTTGCCGACCTCGCTGAGCTGGAAAGCGGGGGATGGTGATGGTGATGGAGACGTGATGGAGACGGGTAGTTCTGCTTCCGCGACAGCTGGTGAGGGGCGCCGTGAAGAAATGACACTATCCGCTGATCCCGACGATGCCGACAGCAATGAGTCAGGATCATCCGTCCCACCTCGATTCCTACGTTTGCGCGACTACAACCCGTACTCTATCAGGGAGTGCTTGCAGGTGGAGGAGTTAGAGCGTTTCCAAGGTAGAAATGGCAAGAATAAAGCCAAGACCAAGTGGCGTGGGCCGCGCGTAGTGACACATCCAACGACAACGGACGTTAACGGCGTGTTCACGTATGACATTGTCAGTCGGCTGCCGTATGTGGAGGTGTTGAGCGAGGAGACGTTTAAGGTGACGGATGTGATGATGGATGGTTGTAGGGTTTTGTTGCATAAGGTATGATCTTTATGTTTGGTGAGTGGGTTTGGATATCGGTTAACAAGTTCTTTCTTTGCTTTTAGAGAGGGCAAAATGGGATACTCAAACGTGTTGATGTGTTGACGATGTAAATGCAATGTTGATGGATAAATCATAACTTAAAATCACTTCAAGAGGATCAAGATTCATAGCTAGCTCACCAGTCATCAAAGATAACAGCACAGTATCTGCAATTCTTTTCTCCCCCAATGATCCAATAACTATCGGCCGCGTCCCTTCAATAGACGCTCTAATGACGACTGCACTGTCTACCCTTTGCGCAACACATCACCACCGTGGTTTGCGACAGTTTCCAGTTCTATCGTCAGAACATGATGATATTTGAATGACGACTGCACTGTCTACCCTTTGCGCAACACATCACCGCCGTGGTTCGCGACAGTTTCCAGTTCTATCGTCAGAACAGGACGAGTTTTTTTTCGTATCCAGAATCCGAATCCGTGTCATCCATCATCTTCAGAATACCTGGCGTCATTGATGAAACTTTCAACACGAAAAGTAAGTTCGAAAGCTTCATCATCAGATATATAACCATGTCAGGTGCTAACGTCACCGAAAGAATCGGGAACAGTGAGGAAGGTGAAGACACTTTGCGAAACCCCTTGAAGTTGGGAAAAGCAGCCTTTGCTTCATTTAAGATCCATAGATGCAGTGTCCCTGCAATTTTTCGGTCACAGACTGTCCCGATATCCAGCTACTTGACAATAGAGAGCAAAGTGATTGAGAACTGGGCACGAAGGGTCTGTATGTATCCCATTTGGTGATCGTCTCCGGTATGTACATAGGACAAGGGAACGTATATGACTGTACACTTAGGAATGGTGCGATTCCTTCAGTACATCATGAGAAGATGAAACGATGAAGGTGAGAAACATGCGAAGTTTTTAAGGGCTCTCATTCCATTTACCGAAGCCATCCCCAACATCGACTAAGAGATTTTCAAGCCAGGGGAAGAGGAAAGGGTTGTTAGTGTCGAGTTTCATATCCATTCCTCTGAGTGAAGATGGAAAGTGAAATTAGAGTATCCTGAGTCAGCTCAATCAAAAGCAGTGGCAGTAGATGTGTCGACAGAAGATGTGTCGACAGAGAGATGCGTTATCCCGGACTTGTAAGTGGAAATCGCGGCCGTTGATCCAAGAGCCAAGGGAGAAAGAAGATTGAAGTGTTTGAGCGTGTCAAGAGTTGAGGCCTAAGGCCCTAGGATGCACTCTCGCAGCGTTGCCTTTGGATTCTTTGTCGCAGCTGTAGATACAAGACATGCTATTTTCGCCTCTTGCCTTTGAGTCTAACCGCCAGGTCGCAATGGGGCCGTTAGTGCCTCCAACGAGGTTTTGACGGAGAAGGGCAATTGTCAATGATTTCCTGTACATATTTTGAGAACAAAGGATTAGAGTCACCCTCAAGAGTGATGAAAGCGTGAATGGCAATCTCCATGACGAATTTTTGACATCTTGGTGTTGCCTTGATAGTGCGAAAGAAAGCTGGTTGATTCTGCTCAAATCTCTGCATCACAACATCTTCATATACAAATCGTGCCACAACTGCGTTCCAAGATCTGCAGACTACAAAGATAGATAACTTTGTCTGCGCTGCCTTGGCACCAAGGAGAGTTATACCCTCGAACGAAGGAGGGGCTAAGAAATTTCGGAGCAATCGCGCGAAAGATGTTCGACAGTACTCGGGCGGAAGATACCGAGTGCCCAGGTGTGGCGTCTCCTGCTGCGAAAATCAGGTCACTCATAGAAGAGTACGATGTATACTAGGGGGCTGGACGACCTCGAGGGTATGAATCAAGTTTTCATGGAAAACTTTTGTAGAAGAAATTGCAATCTAGGGAAGTAAACGATGTTGACTCGGAGTGATAGTGATTTGGATTTTATCGTTCAGGCTCCTAAATTGAGCAGTTCAGACTTCAAGCCCCAGGAATGTAAGATCAACCTGTTGTTGGTTGGTGGACATAAGCGCGGAGGCTCGCCAATAAGAAAGACCCAAACAAGCCAGGCCGTCTCATTTGCAATGGATGTGTGGAATGGTATCCTTGACTAATTCTTTTTTACTACTAATTAGCACACGCCACACAAGTTGAAAATGTCTGACAACAGGTAAATGCTGCACAGCGAGGAGGTAACTCTTTCATCATTACTGTTGAATTCATTGATAAAATTTCATCCTACAGAATCTCATGTTGTCATTCAATCTGTAGGCAATGTTTCTGGCATGCTTCCTCCTCAAGCTCCAAGTCAGCAAGTAATGGTACCACAAGCCGCTTCGGGGGGAGTAGCACCAGGGCCTGTTATTGCAGGCTCAGCATTGCTCAATTTCCATGGACATGGCAGCATACAGACACCTATTCCTAGCCAAAATGTCATGGTTTCATCAGGTGCTTCAGCTGTAGTGGCTCCTGCCATTCTTAGGAGCTCAATGTTCACTACTAAACCCACCTCCATCGACACCCATTACACCTGGCTACACTGGAGCTCATCAACATTATACTGGGTTTCGTCAATATTACCAAGCATTGGCATATTCTGGCACTCCTGGTTCTACAGACCTAATAACTCTTCAGGTATCAGTCATGACTTGTGTTCCTGGTAAAAAGAAGCCAATTACAGTTTTTGTGAGTCATTTATTATATAGGGGATTAACTAATGCTCATTGTATTTTAGACACTGATTGAGAGCATCAAAGATATTCCTGCTCGCATTGGAGCTAAGGCTGCTAAGGAGGTTTCTTATGTGACCATCCTTCCTCCTTATATCAATTTGACTCATGGGTACCCTTCCCTTGATATCAACGAATGTACTGTGTACACTCCATGATCAAGATTATGCACCAATTGAACTGCCTGCTCTTGGTCCTGATATCAATGCAGTGGCACAGAATCTTTATAAACCAGGCAAGAATAAAGGCTCTCTAGTTTTTATTGGTGGAAAGACGCCTGTGGAACTAGCACTACTAGGAATTACCTATGAAAAATATCAAGCCATATTGGCTTGTGTTGATGAACTTGAAAATCCTCAATCTCGACAGAATTTGCCAGTTCATCTTAATTATATTGTCCACAAGCTTACAACTATTAGTCTTTCAGGCGATGGCTTTTGAGCAGATTGCTGATGCAGTCCTTAATGGAAAAGGAAAATGCAAGGCTACCCCTAATTCACCCACCAAATACAAGGCCACCTCCAAGTGCACAAAGAACATGTCCACTCCACAGGTTCAGATTTCTTTTATATTATTCAAGTTTCTTATAAATTCACTATTACTTTTCCAGGCAGAATCCTAAGATCTATCAAAACTGACTATTAAGATACCTCACCAAAAACCTTTGAACTCAAAGGACGACATTTCAGATGCTCAATCTAGCAAGCTTACAATTCAAGCATCTCATGACACAGCTCAAGAATTCCAGGATCCTTCTTCACAGAGACCTCTTTTCTTTCCAGAGTCGCACACTGCACCCAGGCTTACATCTTCCAAGCCTAACAATACATTGGGAGCTGTCATTCATGCCAGTGGATCCCTCAAAGCTACTCAAGCAGTTGCTGCCACTTCATGCTTGTCTCCACAAATCAATTTTGACCTTGAAGATTTTTGCAAAGTATTCTCCATACAGACTGCTCCTACTCATAAAAGCATCAAAAGCTTTTGTGCATATGAAATCCTTGTCCATATACAGGCTGACTTTACTAAATATGCCATAATAGTGACATCTCAAGTGATCAACTGCTGGGTCTATTTGCTCCCAAAATTCTCTCTAGAATTTCTTCTCAAAAACAATCCTAAGGCATCTTTGAACATCCTAGTGATGTGCCAGGCCCAGCTCAGCCCCAACGCCTGAGCTTAGGCTTGGCTTTTCTGAGCTCAGGCTTGGTCAAAATGAAGCCTGAGCTACAGGCCCAAGCCTAGCCAAGCCTGCAACGGCTTAGGCTTAGGCCACAGCTTAATTACCAAAACAGGAATCAACTTGTATAATACTTGTAATGTCAAGTTGTATAGTCTGGATGTCTGTATTTATAGCCACTGACAAAGCAAGTCAGTATCAGAGTCTGTGATATCATCTACAAGTATTTGATCCCATGTAAATCCCTCAGACACATCATTCTAATGTCAGTGACAAGGTCTTCACCATTATTGTCTATCAGAACTTTCTCATTTGTGCATGTATGTACTTCCTGAAAGATCAAGTTATTGTTCAACATACACATAAGGCATTGCAGAGTCTCAACAATATCATCCTTCAAATGATTGCCATGCTTGCTGATTATGATTTCTGCTGAAGAGAAAGCCACAGCTCAGGCCTGAGCCTCAGGCTTCAGAAATGAGAGCCTGAGCCAGAGGCCTGAACAAGCCTGATGGACAGCCTGTGGCAGCTTGGCTTTTTTGGGCTCGGCTCTGGCTAGCTTCAGGCTTTGGACTGAGCCTGGCACATCACTAGAACATCCAGACCTTTCCCTCATGGCAGACCACTCTTTCTTATGGTGCAACTCCTTCTGTATCAGGCACATTCAAAATTGCATATACTGGCATATCTTCAAAACCACTTTTCAACAAATCGCATGATGTTTGCATCAAACAAGTGATGTTTCATGTCACTAAAAATACACCACCTAAGGTTTATGATGCTGCAAAGCAAGCCAAACTCCTTACTGTCAAGCTCAACTGCCTTGCTTGGGCTACTGCTTTCATGGATTGTGTTTACACCTTTGTTGGAGAGGCAAACCAGACCCATGAAAGCCACCCCTTAGCATTCCTCAACTACACTTTGTTCAAGCAGGTCTGGCCATCTCAGAGACACAGCCAAGAAAGGTTTTCCTTGTTGAAAAACTCATCAATACCAAGGGTAGCAACATCTTTCACAGATATCTTAATAACGATTCACCTCAACCTTGCTCATTTGAGCAATCTCCTGAACATACACTGAGAGTGCAGTTCCTCTCTTTTGCTCAGCATGTACAATACATCAAGAGTCACCAAGCACTATTTGTCTCCAACTAACAAGGTAAGTTATTTTATCACTATGATGTTTAACAATTTTCACCAACTGTTTTATCTCAGTTAAGTTATATTATCACTACGACCTTTAACAATTTTCACCAACTGTTTTATCTCAGGCAGCTTGTCATATCTTACTGATCCTCAGATAATAACAAATCTGTAAGTCAAGTCCCCATACTTAAGTCATGGATGTTAAATGTCTTCATCTTATCTTCCTCTGATCTTTCAGTATGACTGATGGTCCAGTCCCTATATTTGGAGGTGGAAACATCAATTTTGACCTCTTTGCTGATGAAAAACATGGTCACAAGTGCAATGAATTCTGCACTTATTACAAACTAGCACCTGTTCAGATACAAAAGGCTCAAACTTCAAAAGATCCATTTGTTTGCCTCATGAAGGGTCTTGAAGATATTTGTAATTATACCTCAGATGATATGCCCTCCAGAATCCAGGCCAGTGCAGGTGGCTCAAAAGCTTGAACAAAATCAGGTACCAAAATTGAAAGGATGGCAACTTTTCATTTATATATTAGTAGAAAGATAGATGTTGTTGAGTAAATCAACCACTACAAATAGACAAACTAAGCCTGATAAGAATACCACAAGAATGAATGAAAACCATCAAGATTTCACCAAGATATAATATGCTCACCTCCTCCACCACTGACACCTCCATATCTTGAGAATGAAAAAAGCATTGGCCTAGCTGCACTAGGCCTGCAATATACACTATATAACAATAAAATCATGAGGAAGGATCTTCTTTTTGTTTGCACAACTGGCAGTAAAGTTTTGCATAGACACCCATTCATTAAGTTTAGTCTGGAGCCAGGGAATGGCAAGCCAACAGAATACCAGGCTATAAGAAATAACAAATGTCAGTATATTAACTGTAAAATAGCGATGGATGACTACTTCTCAAGTGGATTGTCAACATCATACCATCCTTCATGAACTCTTCTCAAAAAGAAATCCTCATATCCTGGAGAAAACATACATCGGAAGACAGACCAATTGGCCTCACTCTTGACATTATGATGCTTATATTTGAACACATGCTGGAGTGTATCTCTCAAAGAAGGATCCAGTTCATGATGAATGAGAGTGTGTACATTCGCCACACCATAATTCTCAGAGCCTGGATCACTCTGGGTACAAACAGGGACTGCTATTAACCTATACTTGAGCATATCTCATAGCTAAAATCAAAATTGAACACACCTCCAAGTTGTCGAACAGCTTGAAAATAGTACTTGGCAATCAGCCGAGGATTCTTGTTTGTCAGCCAAACATATAACCAATTATTAAATCCCATAAAAGGATCAATACTATTATGAAGCCAAAGACCAAATTTTGCACCCCACTTATCATGCTGATCCTGAGCCCAGACATCATTAACTCCTGCAGCATAATAATGTCTCTGTACAAAGCGATGAGCTTGATGACTCTGAACAGCTTCAGGTTCCATGACTTTCAAAGTATCTTGAATCCTTTTACTATGCATAGAGGTCAAATCTAGTACTTAGATTGGTGTACTAGTAAGTTGTCATACTGAGAGATCTGGACATCACCCTCAATGCGCAGTTGCTTTCTAATGTTGTCAGCATCACTCATTGGGTATGACTTGCATATTTCTAATATTACGGCTCCTAACTCTTCTTGAGAATGATGCTGCTGACATGTGCTGGTAAGGTTCCATTGTATGCAACATCATTTAACTGTTTTGACACTAGAGGCCTATCAATATAAATTCTTCTGACAAGAGGGAAATATTACCTTAAACCATAGACATTTCTGTCAAAGTGATCCATGCAATGATTTACAGTTTGCTTATCATCAAGACTGGTTGGAGGAGATTATCAGGTGCTAGTATTTAAAATTGTCTATTGAGGAGTTCTGTAGTTGAAAATAGAAATTGAACATACAACAAGGCTTGTATTGGTTTTGACTAGGCATAGAATTCTACTGTCAGAAAAGAGCTGTGTCTCTTTGATATTCATTGTGAGCAAGCAGTTTTCCTGTGACTCATGTGGAAAATGATTTTTCAGCAAACCTTTTTGGAACCTTTAAGCAACAACAGAGTAGATTTCTTCTAAGGGTTAAAAAACTTGTATTATATATGCACTGAATAATGTCTGTTGAATATTAGTGGTGCAAAGAAAGACTAAGACATGATAGACTAAATATAGGACAGATAATTAACAAAGAATATCTGTAGTACTTACAGTGTATGGGGTCCTGGAACGATGCCAGACACTGACATCAGAAGAAAATGTTCCGACACGCCGGAATGGAAGCTGGCCAGTCTTGCTTTCCATAACAAACTCGCTAAAGTCTCCATACAACAAGCGGTCTTGACAGATATATAACATAAGGACATTGAGTAACCTCTCAATACAGTAAACCACATTTCACATCAAAAATATATCCTTTTACAATAGGAACGCACGCACCCCGACAGTGTGATCACCGATCGATTGGTCAGTGAGTCTGATCATCCTGGAAAATCAAAGCAAAGAGAGTAGGAGAATACATACTACTATACCAAATATCTATAGTCGAGTTTTCATCAAGTAGCGCGAATGTCGTGATCTATACTTTGTCTTGTAGCGACATGTGTCTGTATGTTTTGTAGCTGAGTGGTTCGCCGCCGTGCCGTGCCAAACATGAGATACTAAGAAACGCTAGAATGACAAGTGGGTAGGTGCTTCGACTGGCATCTATTTGCTTCGACGCCAGATGAATTGGTGAACCGTGGTTATTGGTATCCAAACACATCCCAGAAACATCCCAGAAGTCCATTGCCAAAGGGGAAAAAGAAGACCTGTATTCAAGTGTTCTCCACGGACGGGGAAAAGCTACAGAATTAGGACGATTACTCGCAGCTGATCTTGAATCGAGCACGGCATAACGCATTCCAAAGAAGAGATCTTCCCACCCATTACTTGACCCCACAACGCAATATCGGTCCGATGACTTGACATAAGGGTGTAGATTGCTCGATAGCCAGTCGATAGTACGGCAACCCGCGAGGTAGAACTCGGAACCCATGTCCAGATGATATCTAGAACTTATGGTCTGCCGTCTCAGATGTCATTCCGTTATGATGTAGAAGTAAGGTGTGATTCGCGTGGATCCGACAGCTTCACCAAACATCAGGATACGCGCCGAGTAAGTTCCATCCTTGTGCCTCGAGTCAACCCCCGAATCGACATTCCATGCAAGAACAAAGTTTCTTATCTCAACATGAGACTCAGGTCGATCGAGTCATCAAGGTCTTCTGCATTGACTACAGTAAGAAAGTCGGCTCCGTTGTTCTCGTCGTTGGTGTCATCGTCCCGTCTGCGCGGAAACTTACCACGCCACCGCTCGACCTTGATTCTTAGAAGCCTGTCCATTTCTTCCAGCGACTTGGTCGTACTCAATGCGGACCGGAATTTCTGGAACCATGGCCGTCGTCCGCTATAGATCAGATACCACTTCGGAATGAGGACCGGTTAGTGAGGGCATGGGAATGTGTTGACATACCATTGATATTCGACAAAATGCCTGATGTGGGTCTGCATGGTTAAAATCGATGCAGTACCAGGGAACTGACGACATATATCGAGGTACTCCAATGCAATATCCGCTGGATCCGGAAGTTTGTTCGCAAAGAGACTACGAAGGGACGAAGGGTACGAGAATCAGAATAGGAATCAAACGACTAGAAGGACGGTTATGGACAGACCATGGATTCCCTAATAACGTCTCTCCCACCATAACGCCATCCGCACCAGTATACTCAAGGTTTTCCGGAATATCGGACCATTCTCGTACGTTGCCGTTGCTAATTACAGGAACGCGCAGGTTCTTTTTGAGCTTCTTTACTTGATCAAGGTCAGCGGCACCTTGACGGCGCCGACGAGCAGACACGGTACGTCCATGAAGTGTCACCCAAGCAGCGCCACATACTTCCAAACGTTGTGCAAAATCTACAGTTTTTTCGACAGGTTGGGCGAGTCGAATCTTTGCAGAAGTAGGAACGATGAACGAATGTGACATCGCGGAGACTGCATGTGGAAAAACCATGAAATGAGCATGTCTGGTGAACCTTGAACAAATAACTCTTACCGATGTCTTCTACTAATGGCCAGTCCTTTTGGTTGGCTAGATAAGCGCCATAATGAGCTTCACGAGCAGCTTCCAAAGGACACCCAAGGTTTAAATCTAGGGCATTTCACAATACGATCAGTCATAGGCGCACGATACAGGTGATTAGATGAACGTACCGATACCATCACAACACCCTTGTAATTTTTTGCCAGCTTGAACAATTGTTTGTACGTTATTTCCACACAATTGTACGACAACTGGACGGCCAAGCTCGGTGTCCAGAGTAAGGTCACGTAAACAATGTTCAAAATACTCCAGATCGTTCAAAATTTTATCAGGCATGAGCATTTGAGTGTACGCAAGAGTACATCCATGCCTCCTAACCAACGTCCTGAATGGCAAGTCTGACTGGTTGACCATTGGCGCTGCAATTAGCCTTAGATGCTCGGGCAGCATTGGCGCTCCGTATTATACACAATTACGATGCAGAATGTCGCGTAACGGACCACTAGCACGGATACCGATATCGATGCTGATGGTGGTTGTGGGAGAAGAGACTGACAGGTCTGACAGGTGCGATTTGCTTGGCGGTGAACACCGTATCACCGCCGGTCCGCCACGCGGCCTTGAAGGCCCCATCGATTATCCTCGTGCATCCTCAGGGAGCTTCAGGGCCTCATGAATAAATCCGACCTCAGCTTGGTTAGAAACTTCAGTTGCTTCAGCCTCGTTGAAACTTTCCCTGCACATCAAGCCAAGAATTCTATTCGACGAGCTTGGAGCTTGGTTCTGGAGATTTTTTCAAGCAAATTTCCATTTACTTGCTTCGTCGTGACGCGTGCTACTGTTGGATAGGATGTTAGTTCACCACTTGTGTCTTGCCGATGCTTCTCATGGATGGCATGTACACATGCTGATTACTCGAGTTCATTGTATGACCCGGCGCTTCGACCTGCATTGGGCTCTGACGATACTTATAAAAATACAATATGCAAGAATGTAGCACGCGGTTTCAACTTCGTTAGGATAATAAGACCGATGGGACCCCCATGTACTATCACGCTCCTTGCGTCTTGCCTGGTCTCCCTTGTATTGTGCGCTTGACATGGTATTCAAGTCCAAATATCTCGCAGCTTTTGTTGGTTTGAGCATTGTCGGGGCAACTGTATTGGAGGAAAGGGCTGTTGACCCATGTACTGTGATTGCTGGCAAGAAATGGGTTGCACCAAAGGACGTCCGCGCTTGCTATTCGTCAATTACGGTTGACCCTGCCATCAAAACAAATGTATGGTGGAACATTCTTCGGCACGACGAATGCTTACTGATTTTTCTTCTAGATCATTGATGTTATAACAAAAATACTCGCCTTCCACACATCTGTGAACTACCAGATCAACGCGCCCGAGCCATTTACTTCGGACGTTCACGAGGATATTCTCGCAGATCTCGAAAAGTACAGAAACGCGGAATATGATTCAGACTACGACCTCCACATTGAACTATCTCGAGCCTTGAAACGTCTCAACGATGGTCATTGTGTCTGGCTTAATCGTTGCTACGTAAACATTATGATTTACGCTCAAACGGTACACTGACTTTGTTCATAGGACTGTGTGTATATTGACATCTCTAGCCACGGTTATCCTTTAACTTGATTATCAGCGGCTTTTATGAATTATCTTCCTACCCCACTGGCCCTCCTGACAGCACCGGATGGTACTCAGAATGTTCATATCGCTCCTGAAGCATTTGCCGTTGCGTCAGCAGAATTTGCAGATGAAATTCAGTTCTGGCAAGATTCTTTGGGGTCGCTGAAGGGCCAGCTCGAATCTGTATGTGGTATGTTTTGACCGTGTTTCGCCAATTAAATCAAGCCTGGTTTCCAGCTTTCAGGCGCCAAGGTTCTATCGATCAATGATCGCTCTCCTTTCGACGCTGTTGATGCTAATGCAGCGATTGCTGGAAGTTTCCAAGCCTTAACAACGCGTCAAAACGGGTGCGTCGTCCTAATCTCTTGTTCATTGTTCAGAAAGTCTGACAAAAGAAGCAGATTTTTCTCGAGTTACGCAGTATCCTCAGCCGGCTGGATGTATAATTTGGGTAATTTCGCGCAACAAGCACTCCCGTTAGACGACGACGTTGTTATGATCATTCAGCGAGTAAATCATACCATTCCCGAGACCGTCGTCGTGAGTTTCATCTAGATCCATGCGCTCAACCAATCTTGAACTTTCTTGTTGTTAGCTTCCTTATCGCTCTAGAATTGGTGCGATCAAGGCTTTCACGAATACATCTACTTATCTGGCCAACAATTGTGCCCCTGTCTTCGGAACCAATGGAATTGATTATTATGCGTCTCCTATAGCCACCTCCGCTGCTGACTCCGCAGAGCGCCCTGTTGCGAAATTCCAGCAACAAGAGGCCATTCCCGCCGTAGTCGCACGGAAGCATGCTGTGAACGTCATTTTGGGTGACACTCCAGTAACTGATGTCTCTCTCCCACCAACTCTCGTTCCATCCTTGTCGGCTTCACCTGGAAGTCGCTCCGCGGCCCAATTCTACCTCCTGGAAGACGGCAAAACTGGTGTCCTTGCCCTTGGAAGTTTCTCAGACGTAGATTACTTAGCTTTCTTGAACGGTTTGCTGGCAGGATTAGTTTCTTTGAAGTCTCAGAATGCGACACGACTGATCGTCGATGTGGTGCGTCTCACAGGCTGACATTGAAACATGTGCTTAGTCGCGTGTTATAGACGAACAATGGTGGAGGCTTCGTTTGTGCGGCTCACGTAAGCTTCCCTGGCCACAATACAACGTCGACTGGCTAACGTTTCATTATACATTAGTGGCTTCATCGGATTGTAAGTGAACGCGAGTTCGCACCGTGATCTTGTTTCCTGACTTTCCTATCGAAAAGATCGTTGGCCCAAAATCAACCACAGTCCCCCAAGCTGGGCTGGACACCGAAACTCGAGATGGCCCTCTTGCGCAGCTGATCGTCAAGCAGATTGTGGACGGTAACATCTCGGATCCAGATGTGTATCTGCTTTACAACCCCTTACGGTGGAACAACGCGAGCAATGTTCCATTCGCTGCCGATGATGACTGGCTGCAGCCCCCAGTAGAAAAGGTTATAAACGGGCACCAAGATGCATTCAGTCAGAGGTACGTAGCGTCTTGACATCCATATGCGAAATCCTCGATTTGGTGTAGACTCGGCCAGGAGTGTCAGTCGGCTGAGTTCCCTGATGGCGCTCCGGAATTTGCCCTCTTCGATCCCTCGAAGGTAGTAATCATATCAAACGGCAGGTACGCTGGTATGGCTATATTTAGAAATCGGCTGCTCATTGCACCGACCAGATGTGCAAGCTCTTGTTCTCTGTTCAGTGTGAGTTTTGAAGCAGTCATCGCGAAACGATACAGGATCACGATCGGACCTCGGGCCTAGATCGCCATGTCCAAGGAAGAAGGTGCCAGGACTGTTGTTGTTGGTGGCAAAAAGAATACCACGCAGCAATACTGTGGCACCGTTGGTGGCCAGTCGTCCGACTTCTCAACGATTGACTCTGAGATAAAGGCATGTACCCTAGCATTTGCCCACACTGTCTGATGCCATTGGCTCATGACCTAGACTACCCACCTTAAAAATCATTCTCTTGCCCCACCTGACCTGTACGTTATTTCGTTCAGTTTTTCTCTGCTCGCCCGTTCCTGTTTTCTCTTCCCACGCGCGCGCTAAGCGTTCGGGGTATTCCGAGACTTTCTCCTCTTTATTGAGGCACTGACGTTTTCTCTCTCGCTTGAAACAGCTTGGTCAATGGCGTGCAAGGTATTACTTGGAGGCTAGGCTTTGGAATTGATGACCCTACTCAGCCCGAAGGTAAATCGAACTTCCGTGCGTTTGCTCTGGCGCGACGGGACGGCTTTCGAGCGCAGCAATACTGATTCCTTTCTTCACTCTCTTCAGAATGGCAAGACCATCCCGCAACTCTTAACTTGCCTGTTTCCGGTAATCTGTAAGGCTTGGGTTTCACTCTCACGTTCTTCCTTCTGACTTCAACGATCTCATCTAGTGTTAACAATCCAGTCGCGATCTGGGAGGAAGTGACGCGCCGATTGTTCACGTAGATTGCCGTATCCCAGATTGCTCTGACCCCATAATCTCATCGTTCGACCTCAGTCCCATATTTAAGCTTCATCTTGTGAGTGCACGGATCATTGTTGATTTGTAGGACCTGGATCTGGGATCTGAAGTTTGAAGAATACAAGTCCTTCAAGCTTCAAGTGGAGTGATCGTGGACCCATCAAGAGGTTTCTAGACGCTTTCGTTATCTAAGATTTTCCGTACTAGGCGGATTCTCTCGGCTGGACATCGGGAAAGGTTTGCTCTGGCGATGAAGAAATGTTCCGGACATTATTGACTGAATGACTGAAGTTCTGGTTCATCCGGCGGTCGGCTTCTCTCCTATGGCCCGTAAATCGTGAAATGGTCCGCCCGCCGGCAGAAATCGGACAGCAGGTTACAAGGTCCATAAGAATGCTTCGGTTAACTCTATGCAGATGAGTACAGATGAGTGTCAAGCACGACATACCATATAACCTCGGTCGATCCCACGATCTTTCGGAGAAGACTTGGTCACGGCTGCATTTAGAAGGCTGCCAGGAGAGTTTTGTGTTGTTCTTCCCCACGATAAGTCTCAAAGCTTCAAATCCGCAAAGCCCCACTACGACTATCAGAGACTGTTCGCGGGAACCCGTATCAAAAATATGTTTTGGCGTGGGAGTGATGTCATGTACGTCATCGGCGAAAACAGCATGCGTACAAGTGTGCTCACGTATGCTACTGGGCGGGTACTCGGACCCTTTCCCGAGTGATGGCGTCAGACAAGTTGTCGTGTGTTGTTCAATCATCAGTTGATTAAGACGTTCTGCCCAAGGTTCTGCTGACATCCTTCCTCTGAACTCTCACGTCACTTTTCAATAACAAACTACCAGTGTTTACCCCACAAGTGATCAATATATCAACAATACAGCGACTCCAATGTGCTTCGACGACATACGCACCCACATACTCCACATACATGCGTGAAGTAATGCTAATAGATTGCACGTAGTCTCTTAATACCATTATCATCAGGGACCAACGTGACGGAATCCCGGAATTAATACTCAAGGCTGATAGATACAGGTACTGTGTGAATGTGGCGTACCACCGACGCAAACGTGGAGAGCAGTAAACGTGCCAAGCTATCGATAACAAACAGGGCCGACCGTGTGTGCGACTGACCTATTATTCTCCTTTCTTCCCCGACGCGGAGTTGAATGAGTATTCACGCCTTCTTACTGGCCACGATTAGGTTTAATATTTAGTGTGTACTTAGTGTATAAATGCTCCGTCCACGACCCCTACAATTGAATCGACTCTGTCTACGTCTAGATGGTCCGGGTGGAGCCAATCGGTCGGATTGATATGATACATTGAGCAATCGAAGAGGTGCCCTCGTTACGTACGTCAGAGAGGCAGTCAGGATCATGCGACCTGATTCCCTCAGCGAAAAAGCGAAGATCTGAGATGGATTGTTCGATGATTTTCGATTTTGGTACTAGAAATACAGGTGACCCATATGCAACAACGACGACAACGGAGGAAAAAAGAATAGGTGTCCACAAGACCACTCACCGACGAGAAAGAAAAGGTGTAGTATGTGAATATCCGGAATCCAAGTCTATGTATACATTAGAGGTGGGGGGATAAATCATGTAATGGTATAATGATAGTATCATGATGATTCGATCATAACCTTGAGGACCATGTTGCCATCCTCGTCTTGTCCACGAGACAAGAGGTCGAACGCACGTTTGGTCTCCTGGAGGGGGAATCGATGTGTGATGAGCTTCTCAACATTTCTTAGTTTTCCGGAACCAAGCAGGGCGAGTGCCGCCGGGTACGTGTTGGCATAGCGGAATGAGCCCTGTATATCGACTTCACGGAGGGCAGCGGCAGAAAGGGGAAGAACGACGTTCCGCGTGCCCATACCGATAAGCATAACTTTGCCTCCGGTTATCGCCGTCTAGGTGCCAATGAGCTTCCATGTGTCTTTTCTAATGGGATAGTAGATACTTACGTGCACAGACATTTGAATGACGGGTTCAGCACCGGTACATTCAAATACGACGTCGAAGCCAGCTGGAGCACCAAACTCCGCTAAAGCCGCTTGGGAATTTTCCTTTGCGCGGCGGAGTTGCTCGTCGGTTGTTTTGGCCCTGTCTGCAGGGGGCAGACAGAATGTTTGGGAGGCGAAGCCGTTGTCGCGCGCGAAGTCTAACCGCGTTTGGTTAATGTCAATTGCCACGACTTGTGACGCGCCAAGGGAGTTCGCTACTGCACATGCGAGAAGGCCAATGGCTCCAACGCCATAAACGAGTACGGACTGGCCGGACGATAGATTGGCACGACGTGACGCGTGGATGAGAACGGACAGCGGTTCCGCAAGAGCGGCTTGTTCGAAGCTACAATTATCTGGTAGACTGTAGACACGTTGAATCAGTGAAGTTATCAATTAATAAAAAGTAACCTACGGATGGAGAACGAAGGCGGGATGGTTCATGCGTCCCTGGAGAGTCCCGTCCGCGTGAGGAAAGACGGCAGCGCTGCTACAGAACCTCATGCTCTTGCAGAGGTTATAGCGGCCTTTTGTACAGAAGTCACAGGTTCTACAATAGACACCTGCCTCGATTGCCACACGCTGACCAGGAACAAGATGTTTGACACCTGGCCCAACGGCGGTGACAATACCAGCAGCCTCGTGACCCAGGACGAGAGGTGCACGAACAGCAAAGTCGCCATTCCTCCCATGCATGTAGTAGTGTACTACAGACAACGTTCATTAGTCATGACCAGCATCTTTATGCGGTTCACTTACGGTCACTTCCACAGAGACCAGTAGAAACAACGGCGACCTGGGCCTGATTTTGTGAGGGGGGCCAGACGGAACGCTGCTCAACGCGAAGGTCCTTAGGGCCATAGAGGACGGCAACGTTATGTGAAGGGAGTGCAACGGGAGACATAGTAGCGAAAAGGGGTGAGGAGCGACAAACCCATCTTACAACTTGTGCTTTTATAATTGATTTGACTGAGAGAGAGTTCGAATAATTACTGGTGTCGTGTGTGTCTTTGAGACAGGAGATCGGGCGCGGACCGGGATGCCGGACGTGTGAACCCCCCTTAAGATCCAGATCCGATCGGCCAGAGACTTTTCCATCTGCATCGGATGTCCGGCGCGATCTCCCGGGTGCGGGGAATATCTCCCCAGGCCCCTATTCAGATACAAATACTTCCTCAATTGCCGCCTCATGCATTTCGCCTTTTTCTATTGCCCTTAAATTGTCATGGATCCTACGCCCTCCGTTCCGACTCCATCTCTATTCTCACTCAAGGGAAAAAACGTTCTTTTAACTGGTGGAACACGCGGTGAGTTGCGCGCTTTAACTCAATTTGTCCCCTTTTGCCACTTCTGACTCTTTAGGATCTAATTACCCAGAGCGATTATCTTATTGATTTTCTGTATCTTTAGGTATCGGTGCTGCCTGTGCCATTGCCTTAGCGGAAGCAGGTGCCTCCATCTGTCTTGTTCATCGCAATTCGCCTGAAGGGACGCCACCGAACCATGAGACTCTAAACGCCATCCGTGCACTCGGTGCTGTGGCTGAAATCGTCTACTGCGACCTGGACAATATGGAAGCGGTGAAAGTTCTTTTCCAGACGGCTCTCGACACAATGGGTGGCCAAATCCACATTCTTGTTAATTGTGCAGGCATCCAGCGGCGATCACCGAGTCTCGATTTTCCCGAAAGCGATTGGGACGATGTGCGTATTCGATGTTCCATGGTCCATGCAATTTTTGATGTTTCTACAGGTGATCAACGTAAATCTGAAGTCGATATGGTTGCTCTCTCAGGCGGCAGGAAGGCATATGGTTCCTCTTCGTCGCGGCAAGATCATCAATTTCTGCTCCCTCCTGACTTTTCAGGGTGGTCTAACCGTCCCTGCTTACGCATCTGCAAAGGGTGCTTTAGGACAGCTCACAAAGGCCCTCAGCAACGAATGGAGCCAGCACAATGTCCAAGTCAATGCGATCTGTCCTGGTTATATTGCAACAGACATGTGGGTCTTTCTATCTCTTTCCAATTTCCTTCCTTCAGGTCAAGTTAGTAATGTTCGTCACTCGGGTGCTGTTCTACGTTTCCTTTTTCTTGATCTTCATATTTAAATTAAACATTGATGTATGATTAGGAACGAGAAACTTCTGGCAGACCCCGTTCGTCTGCACCAAATATCCGAGCGAATACCGGCTGGACGGTGGGGCGACCCGAAAGACTTTGCTGGGCCCGTTGTCTTCCTCGCCAGTGACGCTAGCCAATACGTTTGTGGAGAGTTACTTGTGGTTGACGGTGTAAGTTTGCGAGGTCTATCCTGATCCGGGCTTATTTGAATTTACCCGCATATCCGTATTAGGGCTGGATGGGCCGGTGATTGAAATTTGACGTCGCAGCCCAGAACACGGCTTTACCCAAGTAAAAGCACGATGAACAAAGCATAGAAAACTCGTAGTACTGTACTGTATTGTAAATAATTTCGTGTAGCTCGGAAATGGTCATGCGGAGCATGTCTTGCAATGTCAAATATTGATACACGCGGCGCGCATTGATATGGGCATCCGATAATGGAAGCCGCCGGATGATGCGGACCCCGCTCCCAGATGAAATACATTTTGATGACCTAGATCTAACGTCCATACAGCTTCATACACTTGGCTAGACAATCACCCTTCGTGGAGGCCGGGTCATGGTACATTGGCCAAAGGTACCACGGAGAATAACCATGACCGTGTACAGCCATGTACCCGCGCAGCCTAACGCATCAGAAGACACAGATCAAAGTTACCCGCGACATTGAGGCTACCCTTGAATAAACTTTTGCACACAATCAGCGCAAGGAATCACGTATCAGACTCTAGGTTATAACTAGGCATAGTAACTCATGGGTACCAAGGGATATTTCAGTTCTGATCCTATAGTATTCCCATTCTTCAACTGAAGCATCGTTCGCAACGGCAAGCGCCGCGAGCAGTACATACGTAGAAACACGAAGCAGGCACGCTCGGGGTCTTAACAAACTAGCACCCCCAAATCCCTTACACGCTTAGATTGTCTCGTCGTGCCCATCAGAAATCGTTCGCGAAACAGCGGTTACAGGAGCGGCGTGCCGATGTCCGCTGAAAATGCAGGTCAAGCCAGTCAAAGGGCCTGGGTCATTGGAACTCCGGGCCGAAACCACAGGCAAAATGTTCCAACCTCCGCGGTCCTACAACCGTCTCTAAGAGCGGCAATACGAGAAACTAGATACCTGTAGACACGGGAGGCGCCTCTGAGAAACTTCTCCAAGCTCGCAAAAGTCCGAGATCTCGTCCTTCTCAGACGGGAGTATCACGGCTCTGGTGAGTGGCAACAAACAGCAAGTGATCATGACAGGTCTCGTATATTTTGGCACGAGGACGCCGTTTGATCAGAATCATTCGCTGAAGGCATTCAGTTGTGGATAGGTTCCCGCCGGGCCGCACTCGCCTACAAGACTGATCGCGCAAGAGCTCTAGAAAGGAAGGCGCTTGCCCAAACGACGTCAAGACTGTATCCGCGTGACGCCGGGCACTGAGTCCAAAGGTAGAGAGACAAGTCTCAGGATCTTCAATCTTTAATCTGAAACCAAAGTCGCTCCTCTTTCCTCCGTCTCTAACACGCGGTGTTGAGCTCGGTGTGTGACTTTTCAGCGTCAAGATGAGATCGTCGAGATAATTTGACACTCGAACCGTGCTGAAAGTATTGACACGGAGACATCCGTTATTCTCGCGATAGGTGATAGACCGACTGTAAGTATCTTATTTAATCAGCATGAACCCAGTACGGTGGCGTTGGTGAAGTTTCCACCCCGCTCCAGGCAGCGTGAGTATGGACGAGATCAAGACTGACAAACTTAGACTGGTGAGCTACGGGAGGTGCGGTACGTGCAGTGGTTCCCCATGCGTCACATTGAATCATTAAGATGGATCCTAGTTTGAAACGAGGGTGAAAACGTACAGATAGTGCCCATGACGTCGTAGAAAGGCCATTGTAAGACGAGATGCATAGACCTCGTTCCCGTGTGCAGTACCTCCATATGATCGTGAACCCTAGAGGCTTCCGAAGAGTTTATTCGTATCTGTAAGCATCTGCCTGTACCCTCAAAGCTAGACCTTACGGTAACTCTCTCGGCCCTCGAAGCTTTTTTCTAAGGTTTGAAGAAGTCCTGCTCTTCCGTGCTCCTAATGAAGCGGCAATGAAGTTCGACCCACAAGGAGATCTTCATGCGCAGTTCGCGGAAGCAGACTAGGAGGAGCGCAATATACCGTGCGGTGAGGTAATTCTGCCTGTAGCGGCGATTTCTCATAGAGGATTCTTATCACGGCATAATCCGTGCGTTCAAGCGATGGTAAATTCTAGCTAGACAAGTTACCTGACCTCACCTTTGTGCTGTATTCATGTGGCCGTCGCTGAATCAGGTGGCTTATAACGACCCATCATGTTTTTATCGAGCTCGAATCTGGTGGGCACCACTAGTTCACTAGTTCCCGGTAAACCGGTAAGTTGGGCATACATGCATGAGAATTGTGGTAAACTTAACTTGAGAACTTCTGAAGAAATGAAGTTTCTTTCCCAGATTTAAAATGGTCGATACGTTGTACTATCGATCGCTTCTTTAAACTTAAGCGAGCAAGATTGTAGGCTCTGTGCGTGAGCAGAAAAAGACAAAATTTGTACTTGACAATACGCTCATCTGTACGTCGTCGATATGAAAGTGTGATGGGGATGAATTTCTTGACATACATCGTATACACATGTACAGAAAAGACATTCATTGAACAATGTAGTAGGAAATATTGTTACTTTACCGTAAAATCCCCTCTGTCTTTACTGACATTTTGACGACTCCTCATGTTGAGATCGAAAAACGAGTAGCATACGTACAGGTATAGAGAAAGACAAGTCGTAGGAGTT